>QJSC01026092.1:3548766-3573939 GCA_003697955.1 Calidris pygmaea
GCCAAGACAGGACTGTTGGGACTGCTGGGATGCCCGGGGCAGCATGTGCAGGACTTAAACACCAAAAAAAGGGAATTCCTATGCCAATCAGCCAGCATGTGCACAGAGTGAAAATATGCTGCCAGGTAGGAGCCTTAGTCTACTATCTCTACTACGTGTTTATTTTTGCTTTTTAACAAAAAAAAAATAAAAGGTAAATATTTTTATATAAAAGGAAAGAAAAGGTTTTCTGACTTCTGGTAAATGAGTAAAAAGTTAGGATTTTTATCCTTCCAAGGCTCAACCAGCTCCAGCGCAGGAAGCATTTTGCTCTGCTGGGGTATTTTTATACCCCACTTTACACCAGCACTTTTATAGTCTCACCCCACCTGAACCATATGTTCATCAGCATGTGCTGTTTACACAGAGCCAAGCAGATGGGCAACAGCCAAGGAGCACAAGTGGAACAATAAGTTTTGCAGTTCTGCTTTGGTGATTAGTCACATAGGTCTGCCCTGAAGCTAGTACAAGAGACTAAAAATAATATTCAATATGATGAGCTGAATAAGCAAAGTCTTTAGAGATTAATAGCATCCTCAATCATCTTACCAGTGATCAGGTTGGAGTGCACTGGACTGCGTGGTGACAAAGTGATGCTCACAGGAGGTGGAGGCAGAAGAGGCCTCGTGTTGGGAAGCAGTCCTGGAGCGGGGGCTGCAGGCTACATCTCTAGGAGGACGCATCAGTTGTTTCAGAGATAAGTCAGAGCTAAGTCAGTCCATGGCAGCAGAATCCAAATGATTCATCTTCCTCCTACATCCCGTCACCTGCTGGGACCCAGTGCAGTTGGTGGAGGAAGAAGCAACATCAGCCCTGGGAGACAGAATCCATCCTGCGCCTTCAGTGGGGTCCCGAGTAGTTTAAGGTGTCACATGAGTAAGGCATTGGTCTAAGGATGCTGCAAAACCTGAAACCCTAACCCTGGCCAAAACACATCCCCTTGCAGATACTGGGTATTGGTACTTCTCACGTCTCCTGTCCTCTCATGATGAACTGAAAGCCTTGTCAGCGAGGGTCATTTCTTCCCACAGAATACGCAGTGGGGCAGGCCGGGAAAACTAGCCATGGAAGAGAAAACAAACAGGGCTGGGGCAAGGGACAGCCTTGGGTAGCAATAAAAATATTGAATTGGTGACAGCTCACCACTACAGGTTTTGTGACTAAAGTACAGCTCACCATATTTAGTACCATCTGTGGCTCTGTTTTTTCCTTTCATATAACTTTCTGCCTGGTTGACCTAAATCTGTTTTAAGATACTGTCTGATTTTTATTTGTGGGTGTTTCCGCCCCTCTCTTTGTTTTGCACATCACCTATAATTCTCTTAATTTGTTTCACATTGTACTTTATTCTTGTTCAGGATTGATTCAGTTAAATTTGCACCTTGTTTCTCTTTGTTTTACATATTTGATTTCCACACAGTTTTGTTTTAAACAAGTATTTACTGTTTCACTACTGTCTGACCTCACTCCATTAACTTAATCAGATTTTATTTTAATGACGTTCTCTGTAGAATGAACAGCTATCTTTAAACCGATTTACTTTTTTTTTTTTTTTTGCAAGACCACAGCTTCCCTTTTTTTTAGATATCATGGAAGTACACTAATAGAGGAAGCTGTAAACACATACTGCAAACTGATGTGCCGCTAATCTAAAGCGCTGAGTGTAATAAAAAGGCACGCGACTGGAAGTCAGTTTACTCCTTAATGTACTCTGGATGATTTTATCTGTAAGGACTATACAATAACAGGTGAAAGGTAATCAATACAAGACTGTCTGAGAAACTGCAGGTTTAACCGCATACCTGTTGTCAATAAAATTACTCAGGGACAGAACGCTCTATAAATGCAACCAGCTTTTTCAAAAAATAAATGACCTGTTCCAAACCCCTGAAGTTGGTAAGCCACAAAATCCCATCTAGATGGCAATTACTCACTTGAACTGCAGCGTGTGGCCTAAGTTTCCACTTTCCCTTGCATTTCTTGAGCTGCTCTCTTCTTCAGGGTTGATTAGGGTTGGCTTTTACTAATGGCATTTACCATAGAGTCAATCTGTCAGTGCTCTGCTACCCCAGTAGCCTCCTGATTTTTTAGACCCTGTTCAGATTGCTATGCCAAATGGCATCCACATAACTCTGGAAGAGATGTTTTCCATTTCTGGGGCCTCAAGCCTGCAGTAGCTAATATTGAATGCCTTCAAATACGTCTCTGGACAGCTTCTGCTGCCACTTCCAGGTAGGAAGTCCTACCTACTCCTGTCTTCATCCTCATAAGTAGCCAGAGATAATTGTTTGAGTTCACATTAGATGGATCACTTGATGTTTACAAAACCACCACATGCTTCCAGTGGGAAGAAAGCACAGTCCAGTGTTACTGTGCTGGCCTTGAATAACAGAATTTAGCTGCCACGTGTAGAGAGCATGTGGCAGCTTGAGGCTGGTGAGAACTTACTTGCATTGGCTCTGAAATGGTATAATGGTATACTGTATTGGTCTTGTCTTCATCTTATATGGCTATGCGGTCTTTACTCAGTTCAGAGCAGTCAGAATGAACTTGTGCCCCCCAAATACAAAACTGGTTGTCATATCTGAATGAAGATGTGTTGTGCGGGGCAAGATATCTACACTAACTACTCTGGCAGAGAGCTGCCTTAAGACTTTCAAATATTGAAGTACGGTCAGACACTTAAAACTGGGCCATAGCTTTCTTGGCCAATTAGGACATCTCAGGTTAACTGCCAAAACAGAGCTTTCACAGGAATATATTTCAGAGATCTGAAAGACACGAGCAGGGTACTCACAGTAACAGGACAGTCAAGATCAAAAATAAGATTGTTTTTTGAATGCATAAAATGTTTTGCAGTCAAAGGGATGTAAAAGTTGAAGTAACTGGAAATCATGGGATTCTTGACCATTTTCAATAAAAACTGTGTGTGGATGAAACAAGCTTGACCCTCTATAAGCAAGAGTTACTTCCATTTATTCATTTTTTATTTTCACTTTGTGTGTGTGTGTGTCACCCCCAGGAATAAAAACAGCTGGGGATACTGAAATAATTTCCCTTCTGCCTTTCTTTATATGGAGCTGGTATTTATAATGAGCCTCCAGTCAGCTCTGTCATGTTAAAATGAACTTTCTGAATTATTGTTGTTCGCCTGATTTCACAATCAGCCCTTTGCAACCCACAACACTGTCACCAACAATCTAACCAAAGGCAAAAATTTCTTTAATGTCTGGATCAGTTTATGTTGGATAATCCCAACACCTTTCAGCAGCAGTAGCATTTAAATACAACTGGAGTGGAACAAACCAGAATGTCTAAATTTTCAAAAAGCCTTATGTATCAGCTCTTCTTTCTCTCCTGCTGGAATCCGGTAAGTAATAACTGCTATAGGCTTTTTTTTCCCCTTTTCTTTCTATGTCTTCCTGAAACTTGGTGTCTTGTCTTGGGTGTAAAGTTTAGCAAGTTTTAAGACTTTGTCTTAAGTCTTTGACACAGGAAAGCGACTTGTTACAAAACCAGTAGATTTATAAAGCTATATATAAATTATATGTTTAAAAACTTGGGTCAAAAAAATTTATCAATGTATCTTTTGATGCGGAGAGGGTGTACAAACTCTCGTCTTCTGGAACATCACAGGAATAAAATGGCCATTTCCAGTTACCACTTCATATACATCTTTCTTTACTTTTCCATGACCATCTCTACTTACTGATTTTCAAAGAAAGCCAGTATCAGGTAGATGGGATTGGAGCAGGGGAGCAGAAGTTGCCTATGGCCATTCTCCATTCATCATCTTTTCAATTATCTTTTAATCTCCTCTCCTACAAAAATGAAAACCGTCACAAAACTAGCTAAGGAACTCTTCTTTCCATATGTATATCTGTTGGGGTAAAATAAAATATTTCCACTTTCTTCAGGCTACAAACTGACTTTAATTCTCCTGGAGCACTGGCAGGAGTTTTACCTGTTCCAAGGGCAGTACAGCTCGCCCGTGGCAGGGCTACAGGAGCTTTGTACCTCTTTGAAGCAGCTCTGAATAAAACCTTCACTGCTTGCCAAAAGAACTATCAAGACTGTACATAGCTAGAATAGCTCCATCACTAAGCTATAAATCTATAAAAGCAAAGACAGGATGCACTCCCAACTGTTCATTCCCACTTTTTCCAGTACTTTAACTTGACATAAAACATGTGTACCAGCAGAGGGCATTACATGCCTCAATAAAATACAGATTGATAAACAATTTGAAAAGAAGGGGAAATTCTTCTAGCATTCCTAGGATATTGGACATTTCATATAACTAATCAAAAGCCTAACACAAACTGGAATATCCCAAGGACAGGGTCTATCACTTATTTCTCAATCACTTATTCATTCCAGTAGCTCTTTTACTGGGAAAAACAGTAAATTAGTTCTCACTTAAAAACAAAGGATGAAACTAAATTATTAGAACTGAAAACATATTTTTACTCCTGAACGGATGAATCTGAGGAAAAAGTAAGAAAAGCATATTTATTTTTAACCTATTTATTGCATAGTTTTAGTTTTCATTTCTCCTACTGCTTAGCTAACACAGTGCAGCCTTTTTTCTATTTAGCAAGCCACGTGCTTTTGTGGATTTTGCTTTACTAGCGTCAAGTAATACTGAATTACATCAGCTGAGAAGCCATCCTTTTGGATATCATCAGTTAAAAAAATATGGCACAGCTGGGAGTACATTTGTCATTTAAAATCTGTGTTAGAAAAAAAAAATAAAATCTTGCTTCCATTTTTCAAGTCTGCAATTTTGTATAAGGATCCTGAACTTTTTTTCCATCTCTAAAAGCTTAACATGTAGACAGCCTCTAAATTTATACTGATAGCCTCTACATTAATATTGATAAATTCTAATTTTCTATAAATCAACCAAAATGAAAGCAGTCACTAGAACTGAAAGACAATGAGGAAAACACAAAGCAAAGAGTACTTGTCATAGTTCTGTGCAGCTTTTCACTGCAATTAGCTTAATGTTTGCACCTAATTTTTTTTCATAGTCTGAGGGTTTTAGCAGCACTTGTAATGATCCATTGATTTTACACATGAAAACAACTTTACTGTCTTGAGATTTGAAAACAAGTTATCTCACAAACATTCTTCTACCAAGTAATACCTTGCTTCTTTGTAATATTGTTGTATTTCTGCTCTTCAGGTAGAAGTAGGGTCTTTGGGGAAAGCAATGCAAAACCAGAGCTCACATACTAATCCATCAATGCATAATTAGGTGTTATCAGATAATTTAATATCCATTTATTCACTGTAACTTACTAATAATTTTCTAGAATGTTCTCTTTATAAAAAAAAAATAAGGGTAAAGAATCTTTTTTAATTCAACCTAGCAGACAAAATCTGGAAACATCTGTATTTCTAAAAAACATTAAAAACAAAGCTTACTGAATTAACTATGTAAAAGAATAAATTTCTTTTTAGAAAAATACTTAATTATCATTGCAGTTGTTGATGAAATTTTGTTATGTAAGGAAAGAAAAATCTAAAATGTAGGTAAGTCATCAATGAATGAAAATCAATTTCTTTGGTGGAACACTTCTTTTTACACAAGAATGCAAAGGATATAGCAGCCAATTATCTTTTTATTATACAAAGCATTCCAGCTCTTCAAGTTTGTAGATGAGCGTGTAACTTTAGATCTTAGAATGCAAACATAACATAATAATTATTTGTTTGTTTACAAGGCAAGGATGTGCAGTAACTTCAGTCTATTGCTCGGATATCACAACTGCATTAGGTAATTTTCCAGGTGACTTACAGAATATCATTACGGGGTAGGATGCACTCACTTGCCTGTTCTTCCAGTGCCGTTTTGCTTCCTTACTTGAACACTGGCACAGCAAATTAATAGCTTATAATAATATGCGTATCAGAAATCCAACATTCGGAAGTACAATCTTCGCATTTAAGTCCAGTCCTAAAATTAAAATACTATTTCCTTCTGCTTCAATAAACCAAAGGAAAAATGTCTTTCCAATGAAAGGATAAATGCCCAGAGACATCTACACAAACGACACACTGACACTTTGTGCGTGTTTTCCTTCTGCTTGTTTCAAAACTAAACAAAACACTTCGTTGGTTGAAGATAAGAAAAGTCTTTGTCCAGCTAAGCCTAAAATGATCTTAGCTTTCAGCATCATCTAGGCTGCTCTACAAACAAGAAGGACTGTGCTAGGAAGCAAAGGCTAATCAGTCTTGAAAGCGGCTGTCTTGACAAGTAAAATATACATTCATGAAAAACTATGGGACAATATTAATTTAAACTCTAAGACTCATATGGCCAGTATTTGAGATGCAAAACTCTCTAACGCAAACAAAAAAGTGCTTCAAGTTTAAGCAGACTGAAGTTTAGTGACTTCTATCCACAAAGCCTGTAAGTCAGTGAAGGAGAACTCAGCCCAAAGCCCGTTTCTGGATACGGGCCCTGCAGCCCCAGGCTTATGCTGCTGTAAAAGCTTATGAAGGTGCTCTGAAATTTGAGCTATCAAAGTCAAGGAGACTGCTCTCTGAGTTAAAAAAAAAAAAACAAACAAACAAGTTTGTGCTTCATGATGGAAGAAAGAGGTGGCAGGAAGCGTTACAAATACCTTACATTTCCTACTGCTTTTTTTGACTCTTTTTGAAGTCAACTACATATCACAAACACAGTGCAATAAGCAAATAATGATGCAAAATGGCATGCAAAGAGGTTACTTTGCCTCATGTCAGCTTCTTAACTAAAAACTTCTACAGAAATTACAAAGAAAGACTAAGTGTGTATGTGGGAAATTTTCATCCATATCTTAAGCAGTAATAAACTTACCAAAAAGTTATGCTCTCTATAAAGATGTTGGCTTTCAACAAATATTTTGAATAGCTATTGTTACCACATCACTATTAGATCTATGATTTGTGAGGGAAGAGAGGGAGGAGGCTGCCTTTTTTTTTTTTTTTGCTTTTAACAACATTTTTTCTTTTTGATAGACAATTGATAGAAGGGAGTCGCTAAGAGTCATCCCAGGTTATAGCAAAGTTTGGACAAAAGAGAAATTTAGCCTAACCCACATAGAGAAAAATATGCTGCCATTGCTACCGGTGCCAAGATTAGGAACTGCAGGTCAACGGCAGCAGCTGGAGGGAGTCTGAAAAAGAGGTGAGAGGATAAGAGTCACGAGCACGATCAAGGGAGAGATGCCTCTGCATCAACTTGTAAACAAGCACTTTAATCATGTTTGCTACTTTGTGAGAATTTGAACAACTCAGACAGAGATACTCAGACAGAGATATGAAAGATGCTTTCAGCTCCCTTCTCTTTTATGCAGGTCCTGGATGGCTTTAAGCAAACACTTTCCATCTGAATAATGAGGAAAAGAATAATGACATTTCTATTTCTCCGAGGGCTGATTGCGAGAATAAATCAGATGCTCAGATGTCATAGTAATGCATCCCAGTAAGTTAAAAGAATTTTCAAAACAAAATAATCACATTTACATTATTTTTTAGATACCTACAATTCAAAATTCTCTTTTTGGCGATCATAAGATGTTAGTATGTAAGCAAGGAATTTCTGGATGGTTAACCCCAGAACGGTGAAGAACAGTTATTGGAAAATACTTCAGCTAGCTGCCAGCAGAATAGACAAAAAAGAGACTATTAAATTATTAAATGACGTACAGTACAGCTTCTTGTATGCAGTTTTGCAGCTGGAGATGAAGTGACTGCTAGGATGCTTAGTTTGGTCTCCTCAAAATGTCTACAGTGAGACTCTGGTTTGAAAAGTGATTATGTAAAAATAGCACTTCCTACTCAGCAGATCTGTTCTGGTGTGCTTCAGCGGGGAGAGGGGAAAAAAATAATCACTGCATGTCTTTGTTGCTGAGCCACCATATCTCTGGGGGAAGAAACTGCATTATACTCCAGTTTATGCAACTTCATCAAAATCACCAATTTAAAGCTATAGTGTACCTAAGCAAAACCCATCATTTCAAAATTGTGCCCTTTGAAATCAGACCTGCACAACCTCATTACCTTCAGCTGAATGGAAATGAATGAAATGAAAGGAAATAAACCCTTCAGACTGAAAAATCATGACTGGATTTCCTCCAGCTTCCTATCATCACCCAAACTAATCAAGCTATTTCTCCCCCAGGTGGATACTGAAAAGAAAGAGAGAGGTGACGATGAGTCTTTTTTTAAATATTTGGCAGGTAGTCTCAGAGCATGAAGCCCATATAAGTTTCAAGAGGTTACATGAGGACTACAGAAGGCTAATAGTATGATAACAGCTGCTAGCACAGGGATGTAAGCAATGCAAAATCCAGATTCATGCAGTTTGGCCAGCCTGTTGCCAGGGCTGTCAGCCTCCTGAGTGATGGAGTGGGCTTTGCCACTATCAGCTGCTTCCAAAGGATCAATGTATCACAACAAATGTTCCTCTTTCAGCCTTTCAAAAGAAGTCTTCTTTACCAGTGTGATTTTTTTCCCCAAGAAGAGCAGATGAGGAGGCTCTTGTAAAAACAGAAAAAAAAAAAAAAGTACAATTCTTAACACTGGAAAATGCATACTTAGGATCTGTCTAGAGATTTGAAAGGATACTTTGATCATTCTTGCCAATTACATACCTGTTAGAGGCAAGTATATTTACATATTTAATATTCAGCTAATCTCCAAAACCTTCTTTGATCAAATAGACATGCCATTTATCCTCAAACGCTGTGCCAAAATCTCATCTCTAGATAGCCTAATGTGTGATGAATTTGTTTTCAAGTCTTTTACAGAATGCCTTCCATTTTTCACTTCAGATTAAAACACCTACCCTTTTAACAAGTGTATTGCCTCTTCTGAACACTATCTTTAAATATAAAAGAAATCATAACAGAAGAGTTCCCTTTGGGTTCTGCCTTTTGACAATCCTCTACTTAGGAATGTTATGACTTCTGAGAAGGAAAACTAATGGCATTATGCTGGCAGACACAATCCTTTTCTAAATGAACAGAAACGTCTACATATTTCTCCTTACCATCTGTGACACATTCTAGTGTCCCTTACAGACACAGATCTTGAATGACCTTCACTCAGGCCCTGGAGCAGCGGACTTAGAAGCCTGAGTAGCCCTTGAACTGCAAATTTTGTGTTTGGGTGTCCGTGCGCATTCCAAATGGAAATATTACTTCCTAAGTTTGCAGGAAAGAAACATACAGGTTCTGACAGAAGCCAGCCCAGCCATGGAGGTTTTGCAACAGAATCTGGACTCAGGTCTGTTACATTAGAGTTAGACATGACAAATCCCAATCAAAAAGTGTCATATTTTTGTGATCAGACTGTGCTCTTACAAAATACATGCTTTCCAAGTAATGTCTAAGCTTGCAATTCTTTTCTGCTTCTTCTGTACCAAGCTTTCTCTGAAGTCTCTTAAAAAAGCCTCTTTCCCAAAGCCCACCCAAGAGTGTTTTATTCAACAGAGATGCAAAAGCAGCATCACAATTCCTTTATGTATGAAAAATGTAGTATTTGCTTTGAACCTCAGGCTGGGTCTCAGGAGACCTTTCAAGCACGGTCTACATTTTTACTGAGGAAGTACTAGGTACTCCTCTCCTTACAGAACCAGGCATTCTAACAACAGAGGGTTAAGAGCTCTGGCAAGTAAGGCATACCATCTGATAACTAAACTGTAATATATGTGCAGTCACTGTCAGTAAAGCACTCCTTGAAGTACCATGAAAGAGTTCCTCAGAATAAACCCCGCTAGTAGAGGTGCAGTAAGATTTCATTTTCAAGTCCTATCAGAATTACTCTCGTATTTTTTCAGAATACTCCTTAGCGATGCCACTTCGGGGAGCCAGTGTGCGAGGCTCTGATTGCAGGCAGCTCCAGTACATCACACCAGGGTAGGCTGGGGTCCACCCATCAGCACTATGCCTCATTAGTGGCACTCAGGAAGGAATACATGAATTTGTACAACCGTTTTCAAGGTGTGATGTGCAACTGTACTGACTTATTTAAGCATGGACCACAGAGCTCGCTAACCTAGGAGATGCAAAATAAACAATGAAAATATTAGAGAGAAATATTTAACGCTGAAAAAATGCTCTTTCATAGAGTGCAGCGACCTTTTCATCCTCACCTATCACAAAAATATTTTGGAGGTTATAAAGCATTTTTTCTTACTAATGATTAGATCACTAAACAGTAGAACTTACTGCAGGAATACAAATAATATTCTTAAAAATTTATAAAGATAAAATTAAATACCCTTCAGTGAGAAGGTTTTTAAGGGTTCTCTTTTGAAATCAGTAGATTATTATTTTTTTCTCTTTAGTCAGAAGACTCATTTTCTTTGCAAAAATGTTTTTTCTACCTGGGACAAATTTGTAGAAACAGATTTACTGAGAAGAATTCTGACACTTTCCTGGCAACTGGCAGTGATGCCTGGTGAAAGTAGCTAAATTTTGCTGCAGAAGAAATTTGCAAAAACTCATGAAAACAGCTTTTGAACTCATCCAAATGTCATTCCCCTAAAGACAAATCTAACTAGAAATGTCAGAATTGTAATTTTTTACTCACTTCAGGAACCTCATTTGGTATACTGCCTATACAGTTTAATATTAAAGGAGTTTTAAAACCACTGCCTTTATGTTGATTATGATTTTTCTTTTAAAGCTGCCTAAACTGGGTACCTCCCATATAATTTTGCGAGGAAACTGTTTTGCTTCTAGCGATTCCACCTTGAAGTCTCGAAATCTGGTAAGATCTATCAAAGAATGAAAAAAAAATATTAAAATGGCAGGTATCCCTGTTTTGCCCAACTCCCCATAATCAGACACAAACAAGTAGAAGAGGGTCCAAAGAAAAGCTAAGAGCTCTGCCCCTGCATAACATGAACCACAGATCACGCTTCTTTGCCTTTTAGAAAATGTAAGGCTTGGTACAAAAGCTACCAGAGGACATCACCAGTAAATTGGGTTCTCTACAGTAGCAGGAAACTTGTTATGCTTAAGAGGAATCCAGCAGTACTGCAAGCTGGCTATTTCTCCTAAATAATGACATCTTTGGTTTTGTTTTGAAAGTCCATGAGAAATTTTCATCCAACAAATCAGCGCGACAGAGACTTTAAACTGTGTGTACCTGGCAAATCTCATCTGCAGTGCAATGCTTTTTATATCCTGCCTTGATAGTTCATCTCCTAAATGAACTTTAGAAGTCTCTCATTTAAATTCTTCAGGGATATACCCTGTTAAAAGGTGCTTCAGATGACAACTTAATAAAGGCTGATCCTGTGAAAACAGAACAGAACAAGATGACAAGAAATTAGAGCACTATTCTTGGTTTTCCTTATTTTTTCTAGTTCTGAGAAATTCATTTAACCTTGCTGTTCTTCATTGTACTCTCTAGAAAATAAGGAAAATGATATATGCCTATTCTACAGAGATCTGGGAAGATAATTATCTTTACATTGAAAAGGTATGGGAATGAGAAGTATCATTCCTTCACTGTTATTTAATTGTATTAAAAATTATCCTTCAACTTCCATTAAAGTCTTTGGCATTAAATAGAACAAGAGTGGGCAGAAGTAATGAATGCCATAGTCCCTTATTTTCTCTATGGATAAAGGTGTTTACTTTTATGAATTGCTTGACAGATCCAAGTTCTCTTAGAGAAACAGACCTTGTTTGAAGGAGGAAGAATCCCTATCAAATTCCTGTCACCATTTTAGTCTAGGTTCTTCCCAGTCATTTCATAGTGGTTTATCTCTGGGAGCTTTTGAGTTTTGCTAGCATTACAATACTGCTCTAATAATTACACTGTGAAGAAAAATAATCTAAAAATAAACCAAAGAAATCAAGCTCTCTGGTGTCCCAGATGGGAGGAGAACAGTAGGATGCTGACTAAACACAAATCCCTCTGCAGCTTTTTTATAAACTTTCCTCAATACAGTGCTGACATAAATAAGGTATTTCAAAGATGTTTTCTGTTAAATATGAATCTTATTTTAAGACAGATCCAAGGTCCCACTGAAAATTAGTAACAATCAGGAGCAGTGCAACATATCTCCCTCCTTCCTCCGTGCTAAACACGGCCTGTGTTTCTGAAAGCAACTCTTAAGAAATCAGAAGTGTTGTCAGCAGAAAAATTACTACATTAATATCAGAAGGCCAGAAGCTATCTGATCTACTAAAAGGGAGCATTGTGCTACACAAAGTGAGATGCAGTAATAAAACCATATCACAACAAGATTTTGGATGTTACTGACCTTTACAATAACACCTCCTTTGGGTGTTATTAACGCCCTGTGACCCTTGCAAAAAAAAAAAAAGTGGCAAGAATAACCCTAAGAATATTTAGAGGGTGCTTAAATAATAACCATCAAGGAAGAAGTTTACCAGAGTTAATTTAATTTTTTTAATTTATATTTACTAAGTTTTTATGGCTTCAGAAAAAATGCAGGTATTGAGTAAGTCAGTTTGAAATTTTGTAAATTGGTTATAGCAGGTCAGGTTTCCATCCTAGCATGCTGGAAGGTTTACATCGTGTCTCACTAAGGCGGCAATTGGCTTTATTCAAACTCTGGGTCTTTACCTTTCCATGTTTCCATGTCTTTTATGTGAAATAAAGAGCATATTTAATCCTCTTACTATAAATGTCTTCAGACACTACAGTCCCCTGCAGCTCTGAGTCACGTATCAAGTACTTATGACAGTCTGGACTCTCAGTATCTGATTGTGTTTTGATTCCCAGGTTCTGATTGTGATGAATGGTGTCACTCTTCTGCAACAGGTAAATTGGTTTTAAAAAGCCCCACAAACACTACAACCATGTACTTTGTTTCTGTTGCAGAAAGATTATTAGCTTGTGATAAAAGAAATGAATTCTAATGTTTGAGGGGGGTCAGTAAATGAATTAGATGAAGACTCTGTGAGACTTCTCTTACATTTCATCACCAGAATAAGGAAGAACTAATGTTATTTTCTGAAACGATCCTTCCTGGCTGCAGGGGAGAAAGTCAGAATAAAGAAAGGTAATACATTGACTTTATTAATGTGACAGTAAAGATAGTACCAAATGAAAGGCCACGAAAAAAAGCCTCAGGGTCACTTGGCTAGATGAAATTGCAACAGCAGCATACTCACGTTACACAAGGAATTGAGGCTCCCCTGATAGTCAAGGTCTAAAGGGCCCAAAAGTTCTAAGTAAGAAATTTCACAGAAATTTTTAAGGATCTGGGATAAAGTTGGATTGAACAACGTCTAAAGCTGCTTCTGTGTCATAACAGAAAATCCTAAACTAGAATCCAAGAAAGTGTGCCATTTGTAAAATTATTCACAACAGCTCTTAGATGTCTATGATGCATCTTTCACTGTGGCTTTCTAAAATCTGTTTCTAGTGAATTATTCCAGAAAATAAGACACTTCTACCCTCTCCTCTTCACAGCCAAGATTCAAAAAATTACTGCAATTCCTTTTTCTTTTATATTCCTAAATATTACTCTAAAGATTCTGGCAACTTTTAGAATGTAGAAGAATATCATGAAATATATGAAAAGCTATGCAATAGTTTTCATGTATTTTTTTTTAATGTTAAAAGATGTGTACGAACAAAGTGGAGTGTGATTAAATTGCATTAATTCTGTGGGGTTTTTTTTCATTTGCATATCTATTTTTAATGTCTGTGTAATTTCACCCTTAATATAGACAGATATGAAGAAACCCCATGAACCCAGCTGGGTACCAAATAATTTAATTTGTCATATCAGTTTTAGTTACATGTTATTTACATGCTGGGTAGTTTCTAGTGGCCTCTACTGCCCTAGATACTTCAAACCATTTGGATAATATTCTGTTCGTAGGTCTTAACCACTAACTTTGTGCTCCTTACAGGTTCAGTTTGCTATTATATGCCAAAAATACAAGTGGTTTTATTCAGGTGAATTAAAACCCATTGAGAAAAAGTATGTTACTTTCTTATAGAAAGGAACATTCTTGAGCTTCATTTCCCATTCTGCAGCATAAGCCTTCTTTCTAGAGAATGAGAGTGTTAAATCAGCAGGGCTCTGCAATTACCAACTACTTAGAAGCCAAAGTGAGATTTAAATGTAAACTTTATTCATTGATCTAAGTAGATGCTGGCACAACCTAAATATGCATGTTTGTCTGCCACAGACAGATTTACCTGTAATCTAGAGTGTGCTTTGAGTTCTATTTTTTCAATAGGAAATGGTTGTGTGAAGCACTCAAACACCTAAAAATTAGCTGGATACAGACTTTAAAAAAAGGAAAGCCACTAGAAATAAGTAGGCATTTTAGAATATTAACACATTATTGCCTCTCCTCTCTAAAATATTTTCACAAGTGCAGATTCTGATTGATTATATCCCAGACAATGCAAAAAACCCACAGCAATTCAGTTAAATACAGTTCATTTCTTGGGGGAGGAAAAAGAGGTTGGTATTATCCTTGCATTTTTGCCTGCTTCAGCAGCAGGGTGGTAAATTGTACAGAGACAAAGTTAATATATAAAATAAATAATGGTATTCTTTTTCTTTAGTATACATACATTTCAATTGTTCCAGGATCAGATTCTGCCATTGCTATAATGTATAGCATAATGTTGACAGAAAATATTTACACTTTTCTACCTCAGAGTCCACTGAAGACTTTCTTGCTACTGAAAGACTCAACACACACGCAAGAAGAAATGCTGTGTGGGTACACACTCACACGTGCATGTAGTCTCATTGATTTCAGGCTGTTATTTTACATGAGAAGTTGCAGGCTTTAGCAGAGTAATTTTCACACTATAACAACCCAATCAAACCTTCCTCTCCCATACCTGGGTTTTCTTCCATGGATTTTTTTTCTTTTCGTGTAATTGTATGAAAAATTAGAAACAGACTGAGTGAAACAGTTAAAGTCATTCAACCCCTATGAAGATTTATAGTTGGTTTATTGCCAAATATTTGATTATTTAGAGTTTGTATTTCTTTGGGTTAGTAGAAAATTAAGAACTGCCAGGCATTGTGATGAAACAATCTTTCACATGATTTAAAGAGCGGAGCCGTAGGCACTTATTCAGACCTTCTGGACTACAAAACTCTCAGTCCCGTAGTTGTACACAAGAATGAGTTGGCTTTAACAAGACCTTCCACTACTACCAACATGTGGTATGGGCAAAATATTGGCCTTTGGCATTTACTCAAGATTTAACACAAGCACTGGTCTGCTCACTTGTCCTTGTCTTGCACGTTAAGATATATGCATTAGGCCAAATAAAACAAACGAGGAAGATCACAAACCTATTTCTTATCACAACAGTTAACCACATCATTTCCACAAGAGACCTAATGCCTTCCTAAGCTCATCTGAAACAGGAAGAGGTTTTTTTAGCTTGCCATACCCTAAACATGACTGATCAGTACAATCTTAATCTGGTTATTATACCCTGCACTCATGTATTCACTGCAGTTTGGCCTGACAAGTTATGTCATGAAAGAGCTCCACTGGGGCTTGAAAAGTTCAATGTCAGGGCTGAGCGCGCCAAGAGACTTTGACGGCCCTGATGAGCACCACCTGGGACCTTCACTCTCAAACCCTGCCCCAGAAGATCTATTTAGCCCCAGATTGCCCTATGCTGTAGGTGGACCTACCATCCCCGTCTCTGCATTGTTGGTCAGATTTCCTGGATTCACCTTCCATCTGGCTTGTTGCCTTGCTTTTCCTTTATGATCCCTGTACTGTTAAAGGATCTGTTGCTGTAACCTTACCCAGCTCAGGTGCTGCTGGAGTGTGCCCTGGCAATGAGGGCACTGCTCATCCTGTGCTGTGGCTGCTCTCGGCTCCTGGTTGCTTTTGACCTTTGAGTCCTGCTCTTGCTGCTCCCTGGTACTCAGTGGCCACCACTCCTGTCAAAAGTGAATCTCTCTTACAAGCGAGGCACCTGAAAGCACCCAGAATTTCATGCAAATAGGTACGCATGGAGGAGTCCAAGTCTACCCCTCTTACTATCAGCATTCCTCAGAGGATTTGCCTGCAGTATCTCTTCTCTTTCCTTTTCCCGTTCCTTTCCTCTCGTTTCCTTTTCTTTTTTCTTTTCTTTTGACAGTCTTGCTTTCCAGAACCTTTCCAAAATGTGCTAATGACGCATCCTCCGTGGTGCAGATACTAGGTTCTAGCTGTGCTTCAATCTACAGGGCTTTGTATGAGAACAGCTGAAGGCAGAAAATATCTTACAGTTAGTGCTGGCAGAAAATATCTTACAGTTAGTGCTGGCAGAAACAGCTGCAGAAATGGCCAGAGAGATTTGTGTAGTCAAAAAGAAAAAAAAAAAGCTAAAATAGATCTGTTTTGCACTATTCTCATTAGCTGTTTTCTGCAACCTTTTGTAACTTCTCAGATCCCAGTTTCATGTCATAACCTTTCTCCTCTCATACTTTGTTTCCTGCCATGTCCTTTTATCCATCTTCTTTCCTTCACTCTTCACTTAATCTTCTCCTAACTACCTTTACATGCCATAAAGTTGTGTCACTAACCCAATGCTTGCTACTGCCATCTAGTTCACTTATATGCATATTGTTCCTCATAACTATATTCAATTAATTAATTTCAATGGCACTATCTTACCTAGCTAACCTCTCAATTTTTACCTTTCTCATCACTGCTCCAAGAGCCAGAAGAATAAACCAAGGGATAATATTCAGGACATTTAATTTCCTCCACTATATACCTAAAGGCGTGGTGTACAACCACGGATGAGGAATTCTAGGAAAGAACTCCGATTAATTGGTTGGGAACAGATCTGTTCCAGAGATCCTTTATATCTCTCCTAGCAATCTAGTTTCATGTAACTTCCTCAATAATGTGTTCTTCAGACACAGTTATGAAGTTTTACTTTTACTGCCCCAACCACCTGCGCATATTCCAAAGACACAACAATAGTCAACTGCATCATCCATAAAGCAAAAAACAAGCAAAAAAATAAAAAAGGCGTTAAACCTCTGTCAAATCTGGAGAAAAATATCAACTGTTTTTTTGGAAAGCATCAAAAGTTTGGAGGAGGCTAAAAGAAAAGATTATGTTCTGCTAGAAGACCTTTAAAAAGCAATCTGTGTACGGAATATTAAGCACAAATCTTTTGGTAAGTCTGTTGGATCTAATGCATTCTTTCTCCATTTGTCATAAAAAATACTTGAAATGTAGAATATTATATCCTATGAACATAAAAAAAAAGCACTTTAATTTTAATGATCTCTATACCAGAAATGATTGTTTACTTATCGTTTTGGTAGACTGTTGGCAAAGGCTGTTTATACAGTCCAAAAGAAGACTAAATTGACGTCTATAAAAACTCAATCCAATTTTTTAAAAGATTTAAATTCTCTTAGGGAAAAAAAAATCGTATGAAGTTAACCTTCTCACTTTGCCAGAATAACAAATATGCTAGAAATGAAACTAGAGAGATTTAGATTTTTGACATATTTACAACATGAAAATAGTTTTCCTCATCTTTCCTACTTAAAGCAAACAGCAGCATGTAATAAAGATACCTAATAGGTAGTCACTCTAAGTAGATGGTTGGTCTTAAAAGCCTCTATAATTATCGCACAAAAGCCAGATGACTATCAGTAAAAGGACTAGTGATAGTGTATAATCAGCCCATATACAGAAGAGAGGCTCTACAAGTTAAATGTTAATTCATATAAATTAAATTGCATATTGTTCCATGTTTGGTTAAGAAAATCAGACAAAACTACAGGCAAATCCCCAACATTTATTAATTTAAAAATAAAAACTTTGCTATTATTTAAGATACAAAATACAGTAACTTCCTTTTAACATGACTCATTCCAGGGGAACTCATAGACTGTTTGGCTTCAAACTATTAATCATGGTGGCATATAATTTTTCTCAGTTTGAAGGACTGTGTTGCTTCTAAAAAAACAGCATTATAAATTTAGCAAAACACCCTATTGATTTAAGCAAAGGATGACATAAAGAGTCTGTTGTTGACTCACTGTCAGTTACAGCCAGAGACAGATCAACATATTTCCATGGAGAATGTCTCGTGCTTGCAGTTTACAATCAATGAGTAGGACAGAGGTGATAATATATGACACTTTCTGCTGACACATTCACTTTGTATCCTAATATACCTCTGAGGCAAGTTACAAATGGTTCAAAACAGAAACACTCAAGGAAGACATTTCTTTTCCCATCATGGGTCACGGAGAAAAAAAAAAAAAGCAATGAAAGTAGGTATCCATAAGCTTTTTAAATAGAATGTCTTAATATACCGTATTATTTGTAAAATATCATTACAGATGACTAGGTTACTTCCATACATGTAATCTAAAAGATAAACACTTGTCTTAGTACCAAATTCTAAAAGATTTTTTTAACATTCGATTGCGTGACTAGATTTTACAGTATGTCAACCATTACCTGGAGGTGATCAGTTTGTTATGTTTATTAACAACATTTGGTTATATACTTATCAGAGACTACAGGCTACTGCAACCCTTCCATTGCTACGAACTCAGGTTGTTCTTAACAGAAGGAAAAATCACGAAGGCACAAGCAGTAAATTGAAAAAGTAATCTGAAGGCCAGACATCTGATCACGAGACATATCCTTGAGACCAATGCCTATGGCCACAGATCCCATTTAATGCCATTTTTCATTTCAGTTCAGTTCAGTTATTTTCATCTTTAAGTTAAAATACATAACATTTTTTTTTTCCTAGCATGTGCTCTCAATGCTTTAAATTATGAACTAAGCATAACTTACATTCTGACAGCTAAAGTAATACTTTGGCTCTGCACCATCCTTTGGTTGCAACCAGCACTCCCAACATCACGGCTTCATGGGGCCTCCCAGCAGAGGATTTCATGGCAAGGGGAAAAAAGCCTTCTAACAAGATGCATGCAGGTATATCACTTCAGGTAATCATCACTGATGTTCCTGGCTACTCAGGGCAACAAAAGATGATGTTTCTTCTACCTATTGTATCACATTTCCTCTGATAACAGAGTTGCCATTGCTCAAATGGGGCATGAGAGCTGGGATGCACGGATAGATTACAGGCATCCCAAATAAATGCATGTGACTCAAACCCCAACACATTTTATTTGGAACTGATTCTGTGTGCTTCAGAGGAGCATGATCGCGATCCACAGCACGTGTAACATGGTTCAATTGCTTAATGCAATTCATCTCTGAGTGTATTTCAAAATCTACAGCAATGAAAACCTCTATTCCAAAAATTACAAAGGCCTTAGCAAGGTTACAGTACCAACTGCCTCTCTGAAGGGGACGGGAGAGGGACAAAGTGCCCAGTTCTAAAAGAAAATTGAAGTGGCAACTAAGTCTTAAAGAACAGTAGAAATACTGTATGAAGTAACTTGGCACACAGACACGGCCTGCAGTAAATGATGACTTAGGCATTTTTAAAAGGAGTTTTTCAATCAACTAGCTCTGGAGCTTTTGGAAGACATCATTCTGACCTAAAGCTTCGTCCTGGGAACTTGGAACACCACTTACTATTTCCTTTCCTGGGAACTTGAACATCACTCACCACAAATCATTACAACTGGCACGATGGCTGCTGGGGTACAGACGAGAGCCACAGAAGGTACACTCCATACCTGGGAGCAAAGAATGCAAAAATACACCATTTTAAAAGTATAACAGGCAGGCCAAACATTAAGGGTAAGAGAAACTACTTTCCAGCAGTTACTTCATTACTTTTCCTTTTGTGTTGCCTATAATTTTCTCAATAGTAGAATATTTCTTGCTCTGAGACAAGATGCTAATGTGGGAAGACCAAGCCTGAAAAAGAGGCGAAAGCCACTACAGCACTTCTCCATTTCAGAGCCCTCTCCCCAAAAAAGGCTGTGCCAATGACAACAGGTGATACAGGGTGAAGTAGGTGCTCTCTGCATCCAATTGCCAGACGTGGTATCTACTGCAGGGAGCAGAGACCATCTGAAAACTCTAACTGCTACTTCTGTAGCATGTATTTTGTGGAACAGAAGGGAAGCAGCAGCATCTTCTAACCTCTGTATCAGTCTAAGCATTGGACTAAGAGTAAGTTCAGAAAACAATGGATTCTTCTCCTCCTACTTATGGCTGCTCTTGGTGAAACTCTTCATCCAGGTCTTTAGCTCATGTTTTTCAGCTCCAACAGTTTCAGTTTCTGATGACTGTGCTACATTAAGGGTGTGTTGTCCCTCTGATGAGAGTAATAAAAGAAACAGAAATTAGCATTAACTCTGAAAACTCTGGTCCTACTACCTTTTTGAGGACAATGCTTTGTTCCTGCTTCATTGCTATAGTGGAAGCTGTCAGATGGTTTCAATAAGGAAAACTATGTGAGAAAAAAAACATTAAATATGCAAGAATTAGCAATACTGCATCTTTCACGATTACTTTATTCAGTTCCACTAACAGCTGGAATTATTTGCTGCATTTGAAATTTATAATCTTAATATTTCTCAGAGTTACTTTAAAAACTACTTTCAATTTTTGTCTTAGTTTTTTGTCCACCTATGATGTAATATCAAGTGCTGCTTTCTCAGATCATTGTATTTTCCCTCTCAAGCCAATTCATCTGAATGTATAGAGAGGGTCTATGCTTTAAACAAAAATTTAACCTTAGCTTTATGGATCAAGTTACCTATTTACATTTCCATAGTATTTTGATTGTAACATATTCTACATTGGTTCATGTCAATTTTACTACTCTATTGGGATATTTTTTTACACGGACTTTCTGGACTACATGCAGACCCAACACTACATTACTGTTTTATTTTTTTATTTTTTTTATTTATTAGTTTACTTTTTTATTTATTTTTATGGCCTTCAAAAAGCAGCAGCTGAAAAACTCAGGCAGAAATAACTTCCAATAAAGAAGTTATTCTGATTGTTTAGATCTCAAGGCAACCATCAATTACTTCTTAATTATTTTTATCTCAAGCTGACTGAACCCCTATCTAGCTAGATACTAGTTATTAAAAATGTGGTTGATTGAAGAAATTAAATGCTGACATTCAGAACCCTTCTTCAGACATTTGTCAGCAGGGAAAACAAATTGCAGCTAACCCACAGAACAGTAAATAACCATAATTAAAACAGCTACATTAGGATTTGTTTCTATGTCTTTTCCACTCATCTAACATGGAAGCCAAGCAAAAAAAAGAAAGATAGAATGAAAAATTACCAGAAAAAAAAATAATCATTAAGTACAGAAAAGAGCAGAATCAGAAAATTATCACTGTTTCAAAGTGATAGTAAGTTATGAACATTTTCTAAAAAGTTGAGTCAACATTCAAATGAACATACCACAACGGAAAATAAAGAATTTGAAATAGAGCTAAGGTGTAGGTCTCTCACATCCTTCTCCTTGCATTAGCTTTCCATAGCTAAACAAGCAAGTAAAGAAATTCTTACTTGGTATGGATAATGCTTTAGAAATCCAAACTTTAAGAAATCCAACAAAACATTATACTGTTATAGCTTTACTAGACTGTATTGTAGACCATCAAAAATATTTTAAGCACTGTCAGCCAAAGTTCTGTTAAAAATTTTACAAGTTTAAACTTTATTCAACTACCAAAATGGGATCTAACGCTAAAAATAAATTTTCAAGAAAAAGACTTGTTTTATATGTTTCCTGTAGCATTTGAAAATATTTAAAACTGGTTACTCAATAACACAGAACACAAAGTTGAAATGTACTCAAATCAACTTAAATACAATGATATGTAAATGGTTTTCATTAACTAAACTGAGATGTGCAAAAATATAAACAGAATAAACTAGTCATTATTTGTTAATTCTATCTTAATAGAATTACATTCAAGGAACACAGTTTGTACCACTCTAGTTTTAAGCTAATACCATTTTTAGGAAGGTCAAAATGCTGTTTTAGTCTAAAGAGCAACTTTTTTCTACATAAATAAAAAATTAAATATACCTGACTACTCAATATACATGACATCATCATGTAAATTGCTGTGCATATCTAATTTTCTTTCCGGTACGTTAACAGTTAAGTCTCAATACTTAATCAAATTTAGCTAAAAAACAGCAGTCTTGAATACATATTTTTCTCTTAGGCATCTGAATGTTATAACCTTGACCAGCAGCACAGAATGAAAACAAACTAGAATCTTCCACCTAGACTTTATTTGCATGATCATGAAAAAACTACAGTTTTAGAATTAAGTATTGAAAGAATAAATAATGTTTAGATCTCCAGAGACAGTAAAAAAACACCCCAAACTTTTACAGATTAATGAAGTTCTGGGGGCACATTAACCCACAAACCCAACTGTTTTATGAGGGTGAAAGGATATTCACTGTGCTTCAATTAAGAAGTGCTCTACATGGGTTTTGAACTCAGCTAATTTATACACAACTTTGACAGGCCTGTCATGAAATACTTAGGCTGAGACATCTTTTTTGAGAATATTAACTTAGACTCAACCAAAAAGGTTGCCCAAATCATGCACATCTCAAATTTAAAATAATGTGAAAATAAATATCTTCCACATCAAAATGCAAAAGTTAGATGCTCCAATAGAAAATATTCTGGTTTGATGACGGATAACAGGAGTTGAGTAGATTTGAAAAATTACACATGTTTGAGTAGAATTTTCTGCTAGACCTGAATGCCGAAGCTTCTTTTCAGCTCTGAAAGAACATGGCTGAATGGAAAAAAATGGTATCAGTTCAAGTGTAACATGGCAATTTACAAGAAAAAAAAGCTATCACAAAATTCCCTTCAATTAAATGAGCAAAATATGGCCACAGCTTCTGTCCTACGTGAATACTGATTAAGAGCACCTTGTCTGACAGAGAATGAGTACATGTTAGCCATACATGAGAAGATCGAGGATGTGATGGAAAGAGAGGGAAACCCTCATATGTACAATAGGCAGGGAATTACACACACTCCATCTATCTAAGAATTCTTAATAGAAAAAACATTCAACACTCAAAACCCGCAAAACTTATTTAAGTTTACTGCATAAGGGCAGCACATATTTCAATATAAAAATGGAATTTGTTGCTCTTACCCTCTGTTTCCTTCAGGCAGGGGAACATGAGTTACAGCAGCAACAGTAGGGCAATTTGTAGGACTATTTGAATCCCTCAAACCAGCTAGCTAAAGACAGAATTACTTCTCAGTCATAGCCCAGCAGAAACTCTCCCCCTTATGTTTACAATTATCTGCACCTCAGTTGTTGCCATCTGCAACCATTGTGTGCTGCAGGTATTAACTAATTCTGCCCCACAACAGACTAATACTCACTCCTGGCCTTTCACCAGCTACATTTTTGTGCACTTCCATTTCTCAGGGCTTTTACTTATAAATCCTGTTCCACCAGTACTCAAACTTTGGCCAAAGCTCAAAACTTTATGCCTCTCAGCTGCATTTCGCAAAACTCTCAATGCTTAAACCACTCCAGCTTAAATTATCATTCATTGTAGATGTCACCAAGTTGCCTAAATTGCTGTTTTTATTGTAACATCCGCTCTAGATCTTCAGATTTTCACATCCAGTAGCCTGAAATCCATAAACGCTACACCTTTTGCCTGATCATTGGGTGAAGTTACTATTCCGCAAGTGTGTTTATCATCCATTTTCTGATACCGATCTCCCGTGGTTCTCATTCCTTCCTTCAATGGCAACCTGATTAGCCAAGCTGCTGCAAGTCCTGACACTTGTGTGTTTTCAATTCTTCAGAACACCTGAAGCAGCCTACTTTCCCCACTCTTGACTCCCCAAAACCCACATGGTCCCTCCAGCCCCCTTTGAAACAACACACAGGACAATGCCTTGGAGACCCCACTCAAGACTGGGGCTCCAGAGCGATCCAATACTGATCACCCCCGATTTCACCAGCCTGGATCGGGGCCCCCCAGTCTGCCTCAACCTCCGCTTACTCCTGCCTGTTCCCTTGCACAGTACTTTCTCCTTTCCCTAATTCCTCCTCAGAGCTTTCCCTGGGACCTCTCTTTCTCCTTGAGGTTCTTCAAACCATCCCACCGTTCAGGGCATCACCACCGCGGGAGCCTCAAGTCCCTTCTCTGGCGGGGGCCTCTCTGACTCCCCCCGGGGAAGGCCCTACAGGAGGGGGACCCCAGGCGACGCCGGCCTCCCCCTTGTCTCTGCTCTCCGGAAAAAAAAAAAAGGAGAAAACGCCTTAAAACCAGGTGGACCGGTGAAAGCGGAGCAGTTTCCGTTAAACACCGGACACCTTGCTCTTTATCTAAAAACCGGGCCCGAGCAGCTGCGTGTTGTCCCCCGCCCTCCCGCGGTGCTGCCGCTCCTCCTCCTTTCCCCCCACCCCCCCGCTGCCAGAACACGGTCCTGTTTTCCTTCCTCCGC
Organism: Calidris pygmaea; assembly: GCA_003697955.1. Classification (NCBI taxonomy): domain Eukaryota; kingdom Metazoa; phylum Chordata; class Aves; order Charadriiformes; family Scolopacidae; genus Calidris; species Calidris pygmaea. Next base: position 3,573,217 of record QJSC01026092.1, read on the forward strand.
GGCTCACGGGAGACAAGCGGGCGGGCGGGCGGCCTGCCCTGGGCCGGGGTGAGGGGGGTGACACGGGCGGAGGAGGGACGGGACGGCCCGGCCCGCGGGTCGTTACCGGGAGGCCAAATATAACCCCCCTCACCTCCCCCAAGCGACTGGTGACGCGAGACGTGAACGCCGCCCTCCCATTGGCTCTCGGGCTGGCAAAGCGCGGCCAATCACGGCTCGAAGCGGAGCCGGCTCGCTGCTTCTCCCCCCCCCCCCCCGCCCAGCCGCCCCGTGGCGCGGAGGGTGGGGGGGGTTTGGCCGCCTGCGGAGGCAGGGTCACGTGACCTTGTGTTTACATCCTCTCAGCTGTTGGGGCCCCTCCTCCCCGCCCCGTCTCGCTCGCGCCGACCGACACCAACGGCCCGCGGACCCCTGCGACGGGCCGGTGGGGAAGGGTAACGCCGGATCCCGCTCCCTCGGCGATCGCCCCCGCGGGCGACCGGAGCGTTCTCCCGCCTGCCTTCCCTCCCTTCTTCCCCCCTAACCCCTTCAGGTGGGGTCTGTGTAGGGTCTGGGGCCCGCTGCGGAACGGGTGAGTGTCCCCCGCGGGGGGGTGGAGGAGGGGGTAGGGTTGTGAGGGGGACCGGGGCAGAACTATGCTGTGGGGCGCGGAGGCCCCTGTCCCACAAGCGAGACGGTGAGTTGCGGGGGAGGGGGGGGGCGTGGGGGGGTAGCGCGGCCGGC
>QJSC01026092.1:3574211-3744956 GCA_003697955.1 Calidris pygmaea
ATAGAAGCCCAAAACCAAAACCCACCACCAAACATTGGCTATTCCAGAGCTTCAGCTATCCACATCATCTACTTTATACCCCCGCTACCGCCACCACCTTTTCCCGAACCCTCATAACCTCAGGGGCCTGCGGAGGTTACGTCTTCCAGGCCGAGGCTCTTTAGGAAGAGGCAAAGGGGAGCGTTGAAGGGTATTTCTCCTGTTGGGAGAACACGCGATCTGGCAGCAGCGAGGGGGGAGACGCTTTGTTTACATAAATAAAACGTGCAGAATGCACCGTAACTTCGCATTTTCGCCCCGAAGCCGGGATGGGCGGGCGGCGGTGGGAGCCGCCAGGGAAGGAGAAGGCTGGCTCTGGCCCCCCCCCCACCCCCAGCTCCGCCATCCGCGCACATTTCTCTCTGTTTACATTGAGGTCTGTGTTTTGGCTGGGAGCAGCGTGAGGGGAGGAGCAGGAACTCGCTCCGGGGCAGCCACCTCCTCCCCTGGCTGTTTTCTTTGTTGTTATCTGTTCGGGGGAGGCGGCCCGGGGTCACGTCCGCCTGTAGCTGAGCTGCGGTCTGCGGTTAATGTGATTCCTCTCGGGCCGCCGCCTTCTGTGCATGTGCAGGTCTTCCCTTCCCTCTGTCGTCGCCCTCCTCCCCCCACAACCTTGCTGCCTCGGCAGTTGTCAGCGGCTCTCAGTGAAGTTGGAGGAAAGGGAAGGGAGGGCGGAGGGGGAAGGAATCTTGGCATTTATTTGATACGCAGTCAGCAGCCTGGGCCTGCTTTGTACAGCTCTGTTGTTTTTGACAGCAAAAGGTTGGGGGGGGGTGGAGGAAAAAGCCTTCTGCGGTGGGAAGGGGGGTGTGTGTGTGGTTTTTTTTTCGTGGTGGAAGACGAAGGAAAGCATCTTTAGGGCCTGCATGAGAGAAGAGATGGAAGTACTGAACTGCTGCAGTGTGGAGAATGCTTGTGTCCTTGCAGTACTTACTAGTGCCCATGTAGCTACTGTTTTCCTAGTGGTTCTTTTCTACCCCTGTTAAGTAGAAGTCGATCACAGTTGAACCGCAGACTTTAGGGAGGAAGTAAGCTTTCTTTTCATAATGAGCGGTAAACTTTGAGACAAACGGAAAGTAGACACAGGTAAGGCTAGTCAGTACCTCAGTGAATTAATGAGGATACCCAATCCCTCTTGACCTTGTGCCCTCTGTATTACAGAGAATGCTTCTAAGGTGGAACATGCAAAAAATCTAATGTTAAAGTTAGTAAATGATGAGAGTGTATTGTGAGAATGCTTTTGTATCATAATTCATTACTTTTGCTTATGAATCATAATATGTGTGATACATTTATTTTTTTTTTTTTTCCCCCCACCACAGGATCCTTACCTTACTCTGGGCACTGGGCAGACCATCTCTGGAAGGAATCAGGCTTGGGTAAATGGAACTGTTTTCTGCAGAACTCCTGCCTGATTTATTGGGAAAGTTTGAAAAATATTTTGGATGTGTAGGTGGACAAATGTGTGAAAGATCTGTTGGTATTTTAACTTGACTTTGGGTGAATATATATAATGTAATGATAGGACTGTAAGAAGTACATGAGTGAGGTCAGAGAGCCACAATGAGGGCTTTGGAGTTGGACACTTAGCCAGATGTTCTTTACAACAGTCAGTGTCCCTCAGAAATGCAAGGAAGAACAATTGGATGTTGTTGGGAGGTCTGCAGTGAGGAGAATGTCATGAAATGACAGAAACAGAAGTATGTAATACTGGACAGCCCTGTATGGCCAAATGTTATTGCTGTATCTGTGTAGGATTAGGTTCCTTCTCATCTCCTATGTTCACTCCAGAATTCTTGTAAAAAATCTTCCTGCCTCCTAATTGGCTTTCTCTCTGGGTTTTTTTCATCTGGTCTCAGGCTTTGTGTCATGACTTCCTGTAGATATTTGACCAGCCAGTTTCAATTTTGCAGTACTCTGTTCATAAATTTATGAAGTCTTGCCATTTTTATAGTCCTAATTTTGGCAGATCGGTGATTTTTATTGCTTAGTCTTCTGTTTGCCTGTCAGTGACTGCCCCAAGCTGCAGCAGCTCCTTTTGAAGAGGCTTCTGCATAATAGGAGACTAAGAATAGAACCTGACTGCCAGACATGCATTGTTGTTTTCTGTGCCTGTGCTGGACCGTACCAGAGCAGTAACTTGGCTGTGTTTCTGTGAGCTTGAAGTACAGTTGCTTTGAGATGGTAAGCGTGTATTCTGAAGCTAAAGGTAGGCTTAGGCATGATACTAGTGCAGGTGGCCATCTCTAAAGAGCACATTTTCTGTGACAATTTTTAGGCAAACTTGAAAGAAAAAACAGTAACACAAAGATCAAATTTGAAGTTCCTACTGCAAGACATGGTTAGTAATACAGGGCTTTTTTTCCCAAAGATGCTGCCAAAGCTCAACATAGCTAAGATAATTTTTCCATGCGGTTTTCCAGAATGGTTTATGCCAGGAGTTTTGTGAGTGCACCAAAACAAATACAGTAAAAGCAATTGTGAAATAGCTAAGCAGTATGGGAATGTTCATCCCAGTCTTCAGTGCATGGTGAGAAACACCTCAGAGTACAGTCATTGTTTCTGGATGAGAAGGGTCTTTACATGTACCTGTTCATTTCCTGCTTTGTTCCCATTTTCAGCAGGAATATCACAGATCTGCTGTTTTATTCTGATGAACTGAAAGTGAAGCTCATTAATTAGTTCTCTGTGTAAGAAAAGTGCCTTGAACTCTACAGCACTTGGCAATCTTGAATGCAAACATAATTGAATATTATCTCATTTATTTTACCTGCTTAGAATGTAAGTTTCTCAAAGCAAAAGTGGGGAAAATGTATGCCCAACTTGTTTTGCAAATGAATAGTCAGGTATGTGACTGGCCTAAGGGCGTTCTAGGAATCTTCTGGTAGGGTGAGAAGTTGATCTGTATGCTTCATCTTCTCCAACCAACGAGTGTGGATTTTTTGGGTGAAGAATTCTTTTGATGTATCTGCTTTGCAGAAGTGTGATGACACTGTTCCACTTCTTTCTTTCATGTAGTTCTAAGGAGTAAAGTGAAGTAGTTTATATTAAGTATTACGGGTATAATTACATTAAAACATCAGGAAATAACTGCTGTGCTCCAATTGCTTTGGGACTTACTTGTGTGCACTGGATATTAATGAGAGCCTTCAGGTTTGCTTAATGCAAGTTCTTAGAGCAGTTGCTGCTGCTGCTATGTTGTTTAAGGAAATTTGGCTGGACTTCTGGCCTTGAAGAACGGATAGAACTTGTAGTAGCTTAGGATGCTGAATATAATTATTTGCAGGACTGAAAGATTAGTTGGCTGCCATTCACAACAGTAGTGTTAGTTCTCTGTCCTTTTTGTCCTGGTACATCATGCCGACTTCATGTTTCAGAGTTAGTGTGGCTACTGCAAAGTTGGCAGTGATGTTAACTAAACCCAAGGAGCTTGAAATCCTCATGAATGTTTCTGTGTGGATTCACGTTAAATGTACTTCTGATCAGAAGCTTATTGGAAACCTTTAAAGTAAAAGTAAACTGAAAGTTAAAATGGCTTTGAAAATGGCAGTTAGTCCTAAGAAACTTATTTCTGAAAGCAAGAAGTATTGGGAGTTGTATTTAGAGAGCAACTGTGGTGTCCATCAGTTCTGTGTTGTGACTGCAATTAGTATGTGACTTACTTCTCAAAGAACTTTATCAGTCATTTAAGTTGAAGCACAAAAATGTAAGTTGGCCTTCATTGTGAGGAGAAAATACTAGTTTAGAAGTCCTTGTAGAATGGTTAGTGTTGGAAGAGACCTTAAAGATTGAGTCCCAACCCACCTGCCATGGGCAGGGACACCTCCCACTAGACCAGGTTGCTCAAAGCCCCATCCAGCCTGGTCTTGATGGGGCTAGATAGAGCAGTTTAAAAAAAAAAAAAAAAGGACAAAACCCCCACAGCCCTGAAATAGTTCAGAGGTGACATCAGAGGTCGCCATGGTAACTCTCAGGCTACAGAGTCTGGTGTGTTTTCACATGGGAGAGTTTTAGAGTGGGGAGGTGACCACGGAACAGGAGTAAACTTATCTGGTTAGAGGGCTGCCTTGTGGCAGAAAAAGACTTGGAGCCCACCAGCCCACCGCTTAGAAGACGCGTTTAGTGAAGGCTAATTTTGGAGTTAGGGCTTTGTTTTGTACAGTGTTTAGCAAAGAAAGGATGTAAAGATCTAGTTTATTACAAGTGCAGAACTTCGAGCTCTGAGTTGCATGGAGTTGGAATTTTAAGATACTGCAAATGTTGTTAAGGTGATGTAAAATATTGAGGTTTACAATTTCTCTCAAGTATTGCATTTCACTCCAGATTTCATCAAAGTATTATTTGTTTATAGAGTTGCAAAACAAATGCTGAACTTGGATTTACAGCCTTTAAAAAAAAAATTGATGGCAGACAGGATAAGTCTAAGTAGAGGAGCTGGGTAGTTAGAGAAGGGGCAGTCTTTGTCTTGGTTGGTAGCATGCCTGCTTTCCCAGAGATTGTGTGGGTTTGTACATGCACACAAAGAACACACACACAGCCAACCAGTTGTGTGGCGGTGTAGTGACCGTGAACACTATCTCTGAGAGTTTTAAGAAAGTGGTGATGACAGTCTGCACATTCAGTTCTGGTTACAAGTCAGAAGGTCTCCAGGTTTATTCTTTTGGTCTCTTTTCTCTTATGAGTCTTCTGGCTGATGATGCTTAACTTTTATCTGGTTGCTTTTCCAGTCCCAACTGTTGAGCTCCTTTCAAAGGACACATCCCTCAGCTTTATGCAGTTTGTGTTCTGTCTAGGAGTCTTAAAACACAACAGCAGCTCATCTTGCTTATTTGTGGGGAAGCAAGAACAGGATGTGGGCAGAAGAGTTTTCTGTTGTGTTACTTAATGCTAATTGTTGCCATATCATGGGCCAAGTAGCCTCTAGTTAGTGTAAGCACCTAAAATAGCACTAGAGGTCTGTGTTTAAGCACCTGAATCACATAGCAAGTATCAAAGGCTTGCTGTTATTATTATAAAAACTTCCCTTTGCATGATTTCTAAATAAATAATGCTTATTAAACCTGTCAGTAATCATGATTATTTCTTCCTTTTTTTAACAATTGGTTTGTTGAAGTCTTAAATGATAGGTGCATATTTCTAATGGCAAATTAAGAATTGAGTAATCTTGAAAAGATTGAAAACAACTTTGTGATGCTGGATAATGTTCCACCAGGAGGCATTTAACTGTCATTGGGAAGTTTTCTTTTTTTCCAGCTTAAGTCTATGATTTTTTTTTTTTCTAGATTTAGTGGTAGGAGTTAGAGTCAAATTTGAGTTCTTATTCAATAGTAGTTTAAGATGTAGTGAAAGGGAGTATGCAGTAGCATAGTATACACAAAATGCTTGTACCCCTGAGTGTGCCTAGTCAGAGTATGTATATTGGTGTTATCTTTCAAGCAAAAGAAATAGCATTTGCTATCAGTTCCTGTTGTCTTCAGGAGTGAAAGGGAACTAAATTTCAAAGAGAACGTATTGGAGATTACATGTCTTAATAATTAATTTATTTTTTTTAAATGACAAAAAACCCACTTCTCAAAAGATGCTGGCATCAATGTATGGCTTCCATAAGAGAAGTAATAAAGCCATTGGAATTCTTTATGGTAATAGTCAGCTAGTGAATCACATCCAGCAATAGATATGCCTGTGGTGTTCCTGTCCCAAATTAAAGGCTTGATTCCTACAAATGGTTGTTTTAACATCAAAAGAGGAATTAGGATCATGTGGTTGGGGGAAAATGAGAAGTGGTTACTATTCCGAGAACTTATTTGTGTTATTTCTGTAGCAGATGTTTTCAGTGGATATTCAGGAATCACCATGTGGTGTTCTTGACGAATATTTGAAAGAAGCAGCCAAGTAATATTCCTCAACCCAGTCAGGACTACTTTACTATGTAGTGGTCCATATGTTGAAGTTAAAAAAAGAAGAGAGTTGGAGCCACTATCCTGGTAATCATATTTTCAACGTGATTGTTTTTGCTTGGTAGGTATAGTTAAAAATGTATGCAAGTTAGCATTGCTGAGTGAACTCGTAAGTTTACTAAAGCAGATGCTTAATTTTAGGAAAGAAAGCAAAAGGTTAATATTCCTGCAGTACTAATAACTTCAAGTAATCAGGGATGTTGTGAGTATTTCTACTAGGATGTTGGTTTGCCATTAAAGGATTTGATTTCAGCTGAAAATCTTTGCCTGAGACTCATAAACTTGTTTACTCTTGTTGTTTTTGTTAGATTTTGGCAGGTGGGGTTTTGCTGGCTCTTCTGCCTGGGCGTGTGACTGCTGTTTATTTGCAAAACTCTCCCCTTTACCCTTTTAAAAATGAACTGTGGTTTTGTTTCTATTCAGTCTGGTCACCTGCTGTCCAGTTTCTTAAGCTTTGCTGTATTTTCCTTCAAGAAACTCTAAATTTAGCATTATTGCAGTCAAGTGAGTGAAAATGGAAGGACACAGAAAAGTTGAGTTTCTGTATAACTTCTGCAACATTTGCAACATTATAAATTCCCATAGGCCTTAGTCTCTGCTTATTTACTTTAGTTAATTATGCATTCAGTATGACTAAGACTTATTATTGCTGAGTTTCATGAGATTCTGTGATGTTTTCTGAGTAATTCAGTTGTCAAAGTCAGAATGGAGAAGTCGAATCCTGCACTGGGATGCTAAGGATAAATTGGAGTTATTTGTGATGTAACTAAGGCAGGTTATGGGACTGTAGCAGCCTCTTGTGTTGTATCTGTAAACTGCACTTCTCTCAGGTGAAAACCACATGCTTTGGATGACTGAAAAAAACCTGATGGGGTCACATTATGGGGATGAGGACATACTTAGGCTGTGGAAGTGCACAGCTGCTACGTAACCAACGATAACAGATTCTCAGCTTTTATTTCTTGGTGAAATATTTTTATGAATATCTTGAAGTAGTAACTGAAGCTTTCCTAAGCGCTCCAAATCCCCTCCAGACCATATCTGCTGTTGTTTGTGCTGTAAGTAAATCTTAACTTTGGAACTGTATTTGCAATAGTATTTGATTCATACCTGGAGATAAACAATAGTACAGAAACATTTTCAAGTTAAAAATGTGCTTCTGTGTTTTGTTTTTGGCTTTTAAGGAAGGTCTATAAGTATTTCTGGTTCTTAATGTAGGCGCATGTGGCCCCAGGTCCAGCCAGTAGTGAGGCTGAGCATGTATTCTCAGTAGCACACAAACGTGTATTCAGCATGTATGTACATAAGTACATGGTTGGCCACCACATCAGCACAGAAGACACAGCACAAATGCAAGCAAAAAAGGTGCCAGGGGCCTTACCCTGTTGCCATTTCTGGATGGTCAAGCTGCATGTTTGCTGGTAGCAAATACATGCATGTATATGGTATGGATCCTTTCAGTTAGTGGGTTTAGACAGTTGTTCTACCCTGAAATTGGCTCTTGGGTCTGTTTATCCCCCATTGCCTCTTGCACACAGGCAGTTTTGCTCAGCCACCTCCCTTACCCGCCAACCACCACAGATTCTCCAGCAACTCACTTGGACCCCACTTTTCCTCCAGCAGCCAGTTCCTTCAGTTGCCTCAGTTGGATAGTCTGCCCCATGCCTGGTTCCCAGGCTGCACTGCTGGTTCGCTGGCTAGTCCAGCTTGGTGCTCCCTGTGATCACATCCTGACCTGCAAAAGCTCACCCCTTCCCTTGCTGGCACCACAGACATGGGCCCCTCTGACCTGTGGTCTGACTCCCCTTGTCACGTAGACACACATGCACACTCAATAGAGCCCCAGGAAAACAGTTACAAAAGGAGATTGAGCAGATGTGACAGACTGCAGTGATTCAGAGGAGAGCATGTCTAGATATGCATACTGACCTGCAGCCTGTTCACAGGATGCCTGTCCCTCTTGTCACCATTGCCCTCTTTTTTTCCTGTGCTTGTTTGTCCCCAAGCCACTTCGATCCCTCCCTTTCCCCACCTTTGGTTCCTCCCCTAAATGTCTCGTAACAGGACTGTGCAATCGCCAAGTGCCTTTCCCTTGCATCCCATGATGAATGTGGTAGTCCTGTAAGCAGTCACACCTCTCAATCTGAAGAGTACCCTGGAGAGGCCTAGTGGTGGTGGGGATATGGGGAAAGCTGATGTTTCTCCTGTGATAGCCCAGGGAGCAGCTGGGTCAGGATATTTAGATGGGTTCCCCTACCCACCAAGTGTGCCTGTCTGCTGCTTTGTGTGCAGAATAGCTTTTTGATCACACAAACTGACAGGGTTAACTTTGATACGTACTGGCAAATGATCTGTTTAATCATTTGCAAACCCAGTTGAAAGTTTGTGGTAGAAGTTACTGGCTAGCCACAGAAGTGTGAGTTAAAGTGATGCTGTTACAAAAGCAATACTTCAAAATGTTACTTCAAAGTAGGGTATTTTAATAGCCACAGACTAGGGAGAATGCTAGAATGATTGCATGAAACTTTTTGGAACAGGCTGTGATACCAGTGCTAGTGCTCTAGCCTCTTAAATTGTAAAACAAGGAGTTGATTTTTTTTTTTTTCTGGATGACTTGCATTTGTTTCAAGACTTCTTTGGTAGAAATTATTTTTAAATCAATTTCGTTCGTATTTGATCTTTACATTTTGAAAGTTTTGATAAATCATCACTTTCATTTAGCAAGAACCGTGAAAGGATAGTTAATCTCTGTTTTATATACAGTAGGCATTGGACATTTTAAGAAATAGGGATTTATGGTTAAGATCACATCATTTTAGGGTATGCTATTTATGGTGTGTCTAGAGAATAAAGTGGATTATGGGCTTTAAAGTGTGAGGTGCTTGTAGATGTGCAGCATTTGGGATTAAAAAGGAGAAAGTGATGAATATCTACTTGCACCTTTGACAAGTAAAAGTAGCTGTTAGTGTGCATATGTTTTACTAAACAAGTTACATTTGAAAAAAAAATGGTGAATCCAGTGTGATGCTTCTGGAAGATAGCATCAGTGAAAGAATTTTGCGTCGTGGTGCTCAGGAAGAGAAGCAGGAAACAGGAGTAGGTCTTACTCGCTTTTCCCTCTCGAGGATTATGAGTCTAAGTAATAAAGTAACTTCTCAAAACATACTGTTGTTTTGCATTGGACTATTTTAAGAATCTAGTAAACAGGATCAGGACTTGAATTTTTTTTTTTAATTATTTAGCGTCTCATAAGAAGGGGGCACATAATAGAAGTAAACGTTTTGATAATATAGTATTAAAAGTAATCTATGCTGTAATTATTGCCTGCTGTTTGATGCTTTTAGATATATATGTAAAAATCGTAAAACTCAAAGGTTTTTGTGCACTGGGAGCCTGAGCAAGTTTGATATTTTTGTTTTGTATTTAGGCCTTGTTTTTTTTGTACAGACTGCAGTAAATGCATAGCTCTAAGATGAGGTTTCAAGTGTTAGGAATGTAACCATCTACTATTTTTACACTTGACCTCATTTCTATTTTCTTTTGCTAAAGGCAACAGGCGTATGTTGTTCCGTTGCTGCTGGAAGTGAGTTATTTAAATAACTTGAAATGTTTATGTGCAATAAGTTTTTGAACTTTAGCACTGGCTGAAACAGTGAATATTTTGTCATGGGACACACTTTGCCTACTCCAAATTATTAGAACTGTGGCTTGCAGAGCTATACCTGCAGAAACTACATTTGAAGTAAAAGGTTAGGGAAATATTTTTCAGTTCTTGTACTAAAGCTGCTCTGTGTTTCATTATTAAAGAGGGTTCTCTCCCTCTCCCCCCCCCATTATTAGTTGCTGTCTGAAGGTGATACTGAAAGTAAAGGACCATTGTACTTTACTGTGGTTTGTTACCTTCTGGTCACCACAAACTAAATTCTTAAGCGTTTCCTTTCATGAAGAGAAACTGGTTTTGTTTTCAAAATGTTGAGTATTAAGCTTGCGCTTTATGTCAAGGTGTCTTAGTTGGCTTACGATGAGGATAATGTTAAAATTTGCAGAAATGTCTGTGTCCTTTGTGTGCCTTTTGCCTTTTTAGACTAAACAGAATTAGATATTCCAAAAGTGGTTGTTTGTTTGCTTGTGGTTTGGTTTTTTTGGTTGGTCTTTTTTTTTTTAACATGTCTCTACAGCTCTTCTCATCCTTAACATTTGACTGTTATGGCTTATATAAACTTTCTTGAAATGAGTATTCTCTGTTAAATACCCTTGTACAAAGCTGTGTATTGTGGCATTGAATTTTGCAGCCTGGTCACTCTGTAGCTCACTAATTCCAGTGAAATATGTGCATAGACAGCAGTTTCTCTTCTGAAAAACAGGTGCACGAGACAGACTCGCTGAATATCAGACATCTGTATGTATTAAGCATCACTGATTCATACATATGTCTTAGAAAGTCCTGATATTTTAGTCTTGCCAGTGAACAAGCCACTGTTACCTGTTACCTCCTGTTTCTGTGAGTCCTTTGGGCCCTGCTGGGTAGACTTAAAATAGTTGTAGCCTGGGAGTAGGCAGAGCTGTAGGCACACAGCTCAGGACCTGAGACCTTTTGAAAAGTGTGCTATAAGAGAACTGCCAGGTTCATCCACTTCTTTCCTGTCAGAGGAAGGATGGAGAATCTTCTATATGTTGGACATTGGGTTTAGCTGACATCCTTTACTTATTAGATCTTTTAGTGGAACTTTGACGGGTCACTAAGCTATCTTAGGCTCTCAGGACATGAGACGATTCTATTCAGTGTCTTAGAAACAAGCATCACCAAACATTTTGGACTGATGTGGGTAGAGAAGTGATATTAATTGTTTTGAAATCTACAGTTGATGGAATTCTGTAGGGTAAACAGAATGGGGATAAAGGTATACATACAACCTCTTGAGATGTAATCACCCGTTTGCATATAGTTGACCTCTAATAATAAGCAACAGACTGACAACTATTGTTTTGTGGACATCTTAACAGTGTGTACTCTTAAAAAAGGATACCGTGCTGCTCTGATCCAGTACTATAGCCAGGAACTGCCTAGTTCCACCACTCAAGCTGCATCATACACAGTCATAGACATCTGTTCTCATCATTGTCAATCAGGTATTCAGACTTCTGTTAGCAGTTTACACTGGTCTCTGAAGTTATTGAAACTTTTTAAAAAAATAAATGTCTAAATTCTTGTAGACACTATCACTGGACGGATGCGTAATAAATTTTAGTTCTTTGGTTATTCTGATGATACTAGCTAACAGCACTCTTGCTGCTTTGGAAAATCATTTTCAGAGCACTTAAGAGGCTATTTTCTTACCAACATTTCTGTTCATCTGCTTCAGAGTGAGGAGGAGCTGGTTCTAGGGACTGAGCAGCAACTAGTTATTAATACTGTCAGTAATGGACAAACTCTATGCCTGATAGACTGAACTCTTCTGCACAGGTAATTATGTCAGATGCTTAAAATCTCATGAGACTTTTGTAAAGATGGGCTAATCAGAGTATTCCAGCGCTGTTTACCATCTCATCAGCCTCTCATCCATGGAGGCTTTTTCATTTTAAAAATAAGAGTGTTTCTTAACAAAGTTTTTTGTGGCAGATACTGGTTAAATTAAAACTTACTGTGGGATTAGGTACTAGCAAATCCTTTTAACAGAAGGGAATGTTTCTCTCCTTGGTTCCAATTTAAAGCTTTTTGTAACATGAATGACTAGATTCAAAATGTTTGCAGGTACGCAGATCACAAAGATTTCATGTATTTGAGGTGGGAAGTTGAGGGAAAAATAATTTTGTGCAGATGACCAACAGACACTCTTTACTAGTGATTAATGGGTCAGTGAACTAGGGCAGTGAGACGGCTTTGCTGTCTTTCAGCAGGGAGTTTTTGCAGGATATAATTAATAAAGGTTGGTGGCTATCACAGTTTCAGCTGGGATGGACTTTCTTGCTAATGGCTGGCATAGTGCTATGTTTTGAATTTGGGATGAGAAATAGTGTTGATAGCACGCTGGTGGTTTTGGTTGTTTGTAAGCTCTCAAGGCCTTTTCTGCTCCTCATGCTGCCCCACCACTGAGTAGACTGGGAGTGCACAAAAAGTTAGGAGACAACACGGCCAGGACAGCCGACCCCAACTGACTAAAGGGATATTCCATACTGTCAGATGTCATACTCAGTATATAAAGCGGAGGGAAGAAGAAGGAAGGAGGTGGGAAGTTAGGAGTTACGGCATTTTTCTTCCCAAGTAACCATTACACATGATGGAGCCCTGCTTTCCTGGAGATGCCTGCTGATGGGAAGCAGTGAATAAATTCCTTGTTTTGCTTTGCTTGCATGTGTGGCTTGTGCTTTACCTGTTAAACTGTCTTTATCTCAACCCACAAGTTTTCTCACTCTTCTGATTCTCTCTGTCATCCCAACTAGGGGAGTGAGCAAGCAGCTATGTGGTCTTATCTGCTCTCTGGGGTTAAACCACAACTGTGGCCCAGAGGCCATTCTAGGATGTGAACACTGAAGCTGGGTCTGTAGTGACCGTAGCAAGAACTATTAGAGAATCATAAGGACAGCCCTAAATAGATAGAGACCACAGCTGAGAACTTGTCCTCTGGTGGTGTAGGGCTGCTTTAGTACTTACTGGATAAAGATCTACACGTTGAAATTTCAGAAACTACCCTGTATTTGAGGTTTCACCCCAGTGTTGCAAACTACATCACTGGCTATCTTAGGTGGAAATGGTGAGCTCTTATTTCTTTGTTTTGAAGTAGGCTTTCAGAACATGTTTATGTGGTGTCACAGGTGGGAGACTTTGAAGAAGAAACTGCTTCTGAAGTCTGAGAGGCTTAGCTTTGAAAACATTTTTTTGGTTGCCCAGATTATAAGCAGTAAGGATGACTGAGTCAGATGTGGTGTTAAGCTGTGTGTTATGAGTTCCATCCAGGAAATACATAAGATTCTTTGCTCTGCTTTGTAATAAAAGGTAATGAGTTTTAAAGTCTTTATCAGCATACCTGAAAACAGGTCTGGCATATAGAACTGGTAAATAGGAAATGGTCCTTTCAGCATTCAGTCCTTGGCGTTGTGTGAAGAAGGTAGATAGAATTTCAGATGAGAAAACAAATCCTGTTCCAGAAGGAAACATAGACTGAGAAAGGAAACCCAGTCCAAAGAAGGAAAAAAAAATGTGGTGTGGTTTTTTTTTTTTTCCCTGGGTAGACAAGCAACAAAATTCTATGTTGTTTTTTTCATTTATTTTTCAGTTTAAGATCCTGTAAACTGTCTCTTTTTTTTTTTTTCTTACTTTATTTTTTAAACAAAGTCAAAGGATTCAGCAGACATTTAGCAGGGTTGATCTAAAAGTTACACCTGTGTGTAACTGCCAAGGTCAAGGTCATTTGATCATGAAATCTGTGCTTATGTGCTGTGCTGGTCACTGCTGATGTATTTGTGGACTTCTGGAAGATTGTGTGTGTCTTCTGAGAGAAATGCAGTACCACGTATGCTGTCTGGTGTGTTTTGGTGGCTGGGGGTGGAGGGAGAGTGAGAACAAGCACACACCTGGAATCTTGTATAATCAGCTGTTGAAGGCCTAGCCAGGAGGATCAGGGCTTAAGCTTACATCAGACTTGACAAACATTTTCTGCCCAAGTAGGTTAATGCAATTCAGGTTAAGTCAGTAGTTGTAGCTGTTTACATTCATTTGGCTTAACTTTAATCCTGTGGTCTGTTCCTTGTTCCATTGCTATATTACAAAGAACCTTGAAGTATGCTTTGTGGAGTGCATTACATCGGAGGGCTGACTGTACTTGTTTTTGTACTTGTGTCTGTTTAACTTGAAAAGCTACTTGAAACAATCCACTGAACAGTGGGTTAGGAGCCAGTGTTTTTGAGTGAGATGAGTATAGACTTCCAGAAACTTGCAGTGTTTCCAATAGAGTTTTCGTTAATGCACCAAGCAATATGTTAATATATCCTGAAAACAAGAGTTTTCCTTCTTTCTAAACTGTGTGGAGTGGCAAAGCAAATAACTGTGGAAGAGAAGGCAGTTCAAGTAGCGCCTACTTTTCCAAAGCACTTAGACTTTTTATTGCCTTTAGTTGTAGTTTAGCAGCAAGGCATGTATATAAAAGTTTAAGAAGTGTAGAGATTTCATTGTGCAATACCTTTATGTCTCACAGTTTATTCTGATTTTGCTTTAGTTGCCTACCACGGTTACCTCTGATACGCAGTTAATATTTTGGTTTTATCCAGCCCTTGCCTGATGAAGCCAATGGTACGATTTCTCTTTTCCTTTCACATAGTAATCAATCATTCTGTTTATTCAAAAGGCCCTGCTGAAATCTTACACTCAGCTCCACAGTTTGAATTTCCTCTTGTGAGGCACTGTTACGTTACTTGTGAGGAAAGGGGAAGCTAAGCTTAAAATGGAGTCCTTTTGTTGTAGGAGTTGCTGGATGGGACAAGAACAGGCAAGACACGATCTTGAGTTCATTATGGCTGCAGGAGTGGCACGAATTGAGTCTGAACAGAATTATCTAACACTTCGTTGGTGGCCTGGGAAACTTTAAATGTCTGCTGATCAGAGTGGTGTTGCTGACTTCTGCTATGAGTAAGCTGAAACTGTTAAATGGACTGAAGTGTTTCAGGCCCTTGTGTGCATTTGTGGCTTATTCCCTCTTATTGCCAGTCACAGAATATTCCTTTTTGGGAAGACTTAAAAGCTGATTCCTATGTCTATATTAATGAGTAGCTCAGTGGTTTGTTGCTGTCTCTTCCCCCTTCTCTCCTCCTGGGTAAGGGAAGGTTCACTAAACAATTTTGTATGCCACCTATGAGTTTAACGTAATGTATCATAATCTCGATTCACAGTGGTGTGATGTGCCCCAAGCCAGTATCTTAGTGAAAATAGTTCTGAGTAGGAGACTTGAAATATGGCTGATTACATTTATTGTATTTTGTATTCTATTTTTCATCCTTTGAAACAAAACAAAAGTCAAGTTAGTTTGCTCAAATAACTTGTATTTTTAAGGACTAATCTATCTAAAGTCAGGATGTGTTGGTATTACAAGCTACTAAATTTGTAAGATATTTGACATTGTATGGATTTATCAAAGATGAGGTATTGTTTGTCAGATGAACTTTCTGGCGTGGTATTTAATCTGTATTTAAGAGAGTGTGCAAGTCCTTAGGCATCAGAGAAATTAAGTGCAAATTTGTAAAAACTCTGAAATGTGCAAAACTTGAGTCTTTTTGAGAGCTGGCAGAAAAAACTTGGCAAGCTTTACGTCTGGTTACTAACTCTTGAGATAAGTTTTACATAGCTTAGAAAATGGTGAAGAATTAAAATGCCCTCAAATGGTCATCACTGACATTCACATAGCCAAAGAACATTTGTTCAATCAATGTGACTATTAAAAAAAGTAATCAGAAATTATTACAGGTACGGGAATACCAGTAACATTGGTTATGAGTTAGGTCAGAAACAGGTCAGGTACAATTGTGTGGATGTTGTGGTGCAGTTGTGTGAATTTTTACAGAAATTGGAGAGTATGTTGACATACCATTTTTATCATGAATATGAGAAATACCTTCAAGATACAGTGTTCCTGATAGTGATAGTGTCAACTGAGAAATGAAGGGTTTTAATTATAGTTTTAATCGGTGAATGAATTTTTTTTTTATTCAAGACTAAATGGAAATTTTAAGTCCTAAGGTAAAGTTTCTGTTGGTTTCTGTATTCCAAAGACTCTTAAGGCTAAAGGCAACCACTGCATTTTGATGATGTTATGCACCCTTCTGAAATTCCTGTACCTCTTACTGTGACAGGCATCAGGAAGCTGTTAGTGCTCTTTGTGAACTGCATGCGTTTCGATTTAGGTGAGCTTCACAGGGTGCTTTCTGTTAACTTTGCAGTTACATAGGAAGCTTTATCATAATATGCTTTGCTGTTTTTATCTTAGTCCTGGGTCAGCTGTCACAAGGAAGCTTTGACTAATGTGTCCTTTCTCTGCAGCTGTGCTAAAGTAGCTTGTGGGGTGGTTTCTTTTGTGAGTTTAGAATAGTAGAAAATGTATCTGACTTCACACATCTATTGTCTCTGTTTAAAGCAGGTAATTTTACTTTCATAAGCTTAAAAGCATTGGAGGGAAGTAAAATATTACAAAATATTTCTCTGCAGCACAAGAGGTCACTTTTCTTTAAAAGATCTATTTTTTGACTTGTGGCTGTCATCAGAAAATCTTGTGATACTACAGTAACTTCAGCTGTCAGATAATAGCAGGAATATAAAACTACAAAATAACTGAATAAATTAATTTTGTTTTAGCACATTGATTATATTGAAGTTAGCAAATGTTATTTGCAGGAAAGAAATTTTATGTGAAACTAGTAAAGACTTTTTTTTATTAGAAATTATAGAGCTGTAGATTGGAGGGATTGCCTTTTCCCATCTGAGGGGTTTGTGTATTTGCCTGCTCAGCAGTTGTGAGGAGATGGTTGACGTTCTCCATCTGCTGGTGTGAGGTAGTGAATGCACTCTGCAGGTAGGGCTGGAAGCAGTGTTCTGCTTCTCAAATGTAGCAGCTGCATTAGTCTACAAGAAATGCAGTTCTTACACTTTTTAGTTAAAATTATTTCCGAATGTATCTCACGACCCTTTTACGGTTAAGGGATGGCAAAAACTGTTGTTCTAGTCAGCGTCAATCATTTCACTTGTTAACTATCATTTGATTCAGTAGTTCATTGAACTTTCAGATTTGATGCAAGTGCAGACAAGCAAGCAGTGCTGGAATATTTTTGCAAATTATTTTTTGCTTAAAATGAATCCTCCCTCAAGTTCCACATTTCTGTCTAAATTGTTCCTTAGTGGACGTGGAATAGTAGAATGTTGAGAAGTGCAGTTTTTCTACTTTCAGTGGAGATTTTCCTTCTGATTGATAATCGTGCCTGGTGACTTCCTACCTCTTCCCACTCCAGGATGTCAGTGAGAATTTGTTTCGCTTCAGACAAATGCACACAACTGGGTGGTGAACAGGTATCGTTTTTCCCCATGATTTTACCAGGGTTTTAGCAGCCTGCAGCAGCCTGCCCTTGCTCTCCCCACCTCTTGAGTATGTCTGTAGTTAAGGAGAAGCTTTGTGACTGTAAGATCTGGTAAGTTTAGCTTGTGTGCTTGAAACTTTAAACCTAGCTGTGTATCTTGGCACTAGTATTGTATGTATGGTTATTCAGCTTTATTAGTGACTTGGTGTTTTATGTAAATTAATGCAAGGCAAGCATAAGGAGACACTTCTGTCAGTCAGAATTGCAAATAAAAATGAGGTTTCCTTTGGAAGACTGTTTTGTGATGGCGATCTAGACAGGGGATGGGTAAGAATTGTACAACATTGGTGTTGGATGCTGTACAAACTTTTTTTTTTTTAAAGCAAGGAGAAAATAGAAGGCCAAAACAAGTTTCAGAGTTCAATCATAGTTTTCCCTTATTTAGGATTTTGTGCATCTTTAGGTATGCCCTGTCTGCTAAAGACAACTCCAAAGACAGTTGCGGTCCCCCAAATATATGTAATATGGGTGATAGGTTCTTAGCTCTGTAGTATTTTTGATGTCTGTGTAAAATCTTAAGCTGTGTTGCTAGCAAATGTACATAGCCCCTGTTGACATATTAAAGCTAAGCTGAAAACCATTAGACTGAGTTAAAATATGAAGGGCAGGATTTTGATTAAATACTTGCTGTCCTGACTTCTAATAGTTATGCTTCATGAAGTGGTCCAATAGTTAACAACATTTCGTCACCCTCTAATAGTTGTTGATTTGTTTCTATTTTGAAACTCAAGTTATGTAAACTTATCTATTTTCCAGGATTTGTTTGTGATGTGCTTCTGAAAGAAGAACTGAGAATCCATTACGTACTTAAACTTTTGTGAAAACTCTCCTCCTAATGTATTTTGCAAACTAATTGAATTATCATAGTAATTCATCATGGGAGGAGCTGTGAGTGCTGGAGAAGACAACGATGACTTAATTGATAACTTGAAAGAAGCTCAGTACATTCGCACTGAGAGTGTGGAGCAAGCCTTCAGAGCAATTGATCGTGGTGATTATTATCTGGAAGGATACAGGGACAATGCTTATAAAGACTTGGCCTGGAAGCATGGAAATATACACTTGTCAGCACCTTGCATTTATTCTGAAGTCATGGAAGCACTGAAGCTTCAGCCTGGATTATCTTTTCTAAATCTGGGTAGTGGAACCGGATACTTGAGTACAATGGTGGGATTAATATTAGGTAACTTGAACATTTTTATTTTAATATAGTGTTTCTGCATATTTTTAGAAGATTATACAAGCCCTGTAAAACTTTACTTTTACTTCTTTAAAAATTACAGTACTATGCTTAAGACTGGGTGTTTGAGATGTTAAAATATTGTATGTTACCTGCAAGATGTTCACTGACACTGGTGTTCAGTGCAATTTTATGGAATGTTTTGGAAGAGGTAGTTGTTCCTGCCTGCCTTTCTGTAGGTCTGAAATTCTCACTTGAAAGGAGACAGTCCTTTGTTGCTTAAGAGGAAAAGGCATAGAGGAGCAATTTTTGAGGACCAAAATTTTAGTCTGCAATTGCACCGTCTTTATGCCCTTACTCTAGGTTACTGTTTTGGTCTTCAGTTTATGGAAAGAAAAATCTAAATTGTAAAAGCTAGTGACTCTTGAAGAAACTTACTTGAAAAATAAATATCAGCCGGCAAACAATTCTTTTGAAATACATTCATGTAATCACTTTATGATTGAGAAAGTTTGGGGATGTAGACTGATAAGACTGTTTAAGCACTGCAGGTACTGCAGATTTTAAAACTTCCTTTAACAGTTAACACTGGTTTTTTTCTTCTGTTTCAAATACGTTTCTTGTATGGGGAAAAAGATGGAATGAAATACTGCTTTCTCAATTAAAAAACCTACCTTAGAGTAGTGCTTTAATTCTCCCTCCTTCCCCAATATTTAGAGCATGTGTACCAACAAATAATTTTTTAAAATGAATTTCATTACGTAAAATAACTTCATTTATTTTAGTATGTAGTTTTCATAGATGTGATTCTGTTGACTGTTTTACATGGAGTTTTCATATTTCCTTGGTTGCTGACAGCTCATATATAGATTTTTATGTATATTTATTTATATACAAAACTGAAGTGTGAAGAGTTGGTTTGCTAATTTTCAATTAGTTTAGTTACTTTCTGTTGTCCATTTTTACTGATTGAAAAGCAGAAATTATTCCTAATAGTACATAACAATGTAATTTGTTGGCATCTCTGGCAGTGTCTTTTCCCATTAATACCGGTAAATTCAAGAGATAGTATACTGTTCTTTTGTGGAAACAAGAATTATGTTCATTCACAGGTTAAAAAAAAGTAATGGAATGTTGCTTTATCCTTTTCAAGAGTGTTTCTGTGTGATACTAGATATTTTTAATTAGACTGTCATATTTTAAATTCAGAGTTCTATTTCAATATTTAAACAATTAGTAGATACTTCTGCATTTTTCTCTAAGGTGTGTGCTCAGGGTAGTGAGTAATGGTATTCATTTATTTCTCTGTCTTGCAAAAAGCTTTGTTATTTCATTATTATTTCTTAATTATGATCTTTAAAAAAGAAGTTGTGGCTTATGTATATTGCACTTGTATCTGTGCTGTCTAACCTATTCTGAGTGGCTGCTGGTTGGCTGTTGAATGCTCCTGGGTTTGACCTCTCCTTATCAAGCAGAATTCCTGTCCTTCAGAATATTATGTGTGGAGTCGAAGAAATTAAACGGGAAAAGGCTTGTCTTCTGCAGAGGGTGAGATTGGCTGACAGCCCCTGAGGAGCAGGGTTACACTGCAGATGTTCCCACAGAACCAGCTCAGGTGCTGATGCTTCTGGAGCAGTTACTGCTCAGCTACTGAGAGAAACTGACTTCCATGTTTCTGTAGTGCTGTACTCAGTCCCCTTCTTGGTGTTGTAATCTGGTTTGAGTGCAAGGCTGAGGCATGAAAGGTATAAATATAATTTGTGTGCCTTTATTTTCTTATTCTGCTCCCTTGGATAAAATTTCTAGTTACATATAACCATTCTTTATTTTAGTGTTTGTTTTAAGCCAGGGAACAGTTGTTTTAACAGAAAAATGAATAGAAGTAATTTTCAAACAAATACACCATATATATTTTTAAAAGTTCATATGTTTTTTAAACCGATTACAGTGCACACAGCACAATTAGTAACAGAGGACCATGTGTCTTTTGACAGTAGGTGGGTATCTTTCAATTTGACAGTGAAGTGATTAATATTTTTGCCATGTTGGCAGTATTAAAATGACTAGATTAAATTAGCAAATAATTTGAAATTGTTGAACAGTTCTAAGTATACCAACACTCTAAAAACCTAAAAACCCCATCACTCCATAGAGATTAAATTAACTATTATTGATACCATTAAAATGTAAACATAGTTCAGACTAGCTGATGGAATCGCTAACTCATTATGCTGAAAGAGGCCAGTTGACTTTGGAAAGTAGAGGAGAAGTTGGTTTCACGTTTTTAGAATAGCTGACTCTTTGCTGAAATGTACAGCTATAACTTTCCTGATGAAAGAACAGAATGTTTCTCATATTTCTGTTCAAATTGTCAATACTGTGGGGTATCATGATGTGGTGGTGTCTTGCATTCATAGATTTAATCTCAAGCTGTTGGAGCATCTGACATCTACAGGTTTTTTTTTCAGTTCTTTGCTTTTCAAAATTAAGTATTGAATGTACATGTGAATGTTGGGACAGATGATGTCGATGCATTTTTAATTGAAATTACGAGGTTAAAGGAATGGTGATTAATTTTTAATTAATGAAAACATACCTTGGATGCTGCTGCTAGCTGTAGAACTGTAACTACGCTGGTAAGAAACATCATAGTGTATTACTGTGCAGGGGAATGTTAAATAATTCAACAGCTAGGAAGGGATTGCCTATGCTAATGCTTTTCTTAAAGTGATAGATAACAAACTAAATTTACAGGAGTGTCAACAGGAGGTACATGTTGTCACAAGTTCTAAGAACATCCCTTGAATGATATGCCTACCTCAAAGAGGTCTTGCAAGCGCTCCATATGGTAACCTATTGGATTGGTTTTATTTCACCTTGTAGAAAATGTTCTGAACTATGCTAGGAATTGCAGTTACTAATTGCTTAGTGGCATACACTGTTTCTTTTTCTTGCAGTAAAATGAAGCATTTCTCAATATAACCCTAGGTCTATTTTGTTAATGGGTGTCCTAGAAAAGACAAATTGAATTCTGTTTCATTGGAGTAACATCTTTGAGCTAAACATTTAGGAAAGATTTAGAATGCAGTAGAGGATATAAATGTAAGTTTTGTCTGATCTTATTGATGTTTACTTTCTTTTCTTCCCCTTTCCTCTCCCTTTTCCAGTTCTATGCTCCAATGACTAAAGTCCCTGGGCTATGAGTGCATGTTAAATATAGAATCCCCACAGCAAATGTGACTATCTGATTCAGATTCCTTCCTGATGTGGATAATCCTCATAATACTGTCTCCGGATTTCTTCTTGTTCCTGAAAAATAGCATTAACTTGGCACACAAATTGACTTGGAGTTATACTTCGATTTGATTACAGGAAAGGAATGTTGTGATTGTGATGGGGTTGTGATGAGTGAATATAATGTAAATTTCAGTGCGCTAAATGGAGGTTAATTGTATAAGTGAATCAGGACCAGACTTCTGATTTGGAAACCTGTCAAACAGAAGAGCAGGTGTGGCTAAAAGGGTATAATACCCGATCTCTGAATTGTCAAAAGCTGAAAATTTTGCGATAATAAAGCTTTTCAAAATGTAAATACCAAAATACAGTCTAAATTACAATTTGAAATTGTTGTATTCCAGCTACATACTATGTGGAAAAAGAAGTTGCTCAGACTGACTTCAGTGTAGTCAGATTCATTTTTTTCTGCATGTTTGAGAAAAATTCATTCTATCAAATTGTTTTGCCACAGTTCTCTCCCTGTTCTTTCATTGATCCTTTGGCCTTTTACCTTCCTCTTAAGCATTGTTAATGCAGATGCAAAAAATAACTTTGTCTAGTGGTGCTGGGAGACTTCTGTGGTTTATGGGATGTTAGCGCTTTCATAGATGAAAGGTATAATGCTGTTCTATGCAGCTGTGCTGGGCTTAAAGGGAAAAGAGAGGGGAAAAAATACCCCAAAAAACCACCATCATGCTGTTTTTATTTACAGGACCTTTTGGGATAAATCATGGAATAGAGCTTCATTCAGATGTGGTAGAATATGCCAAGGAAAAATTGGAGAGCTTCATAAAATACAGTGATAGCTTTGATAAGTAAGTATCTAATTTGTCTAGCTTGCTTTGCAGCAACATTTTTGTTTTTAAACTGAGTGCATCATTGGTTCTGAGTTTAGAGAGGCGAGAAGAATGGCATCACACAATCAAAATGTAAAATTTGCACTTTGTGACACTAGTTCATGAGGTAAGTTAAGGCTTAAGAAAGCATGCTTTAAAAGTGTGGGAGTATTCCTGCTGTGTACTCCTTTAAAAAAAAAATTGATTTCCCTGCGTTTTGGTGGTGTGTATACATACAGAGGCACATGTATGTATGTGCACGTACATGCATACATACATATGTACTTCAGAGAATGATGTGATGTGCAGGTGTGTTCGCATGTATGATTTGTATCCATTAAGTTTTTACTATATAAATGGAAATAATCTTTGCTTACAGAAACTTTTTTCTTATTTACCACTGTTGATCTGGACATGAATAAATTTGTCTGATTGTCTTCGTATTTAGTACCTGAAGAGATGGACTTAAGAATATTCATTTGTGCTCACACATGACTCATTTTTACTGGTATAGTTCTGGGTTACAGGACTTCGAGCCTTATTGATTCTATTACACTAAACAATTTTTTATTACTAGTTTTAAGCTGGCCCATAAGAATCTGTGTCTTTGGCCTCTCCGCCTCTGTGAAAGGGAAAACAAGGTTCTAACTAGGTCTGTTCTCTGTAAAAGGATTTTTTTCCTTACAGGGTACTAGTTCTCCAACAGTGATTATAAGGTAGCTTCTGGAAATGCAGAAAAGCCTTTGAGTTGTAGGAGTAGCCAAAGAATTGCACGTCCTATGGCTCACGTCTTCCGCAATGGACAGCAAAGAAAACTCTTTCTGTTGCTTTACCTTTGTTGTAATGTGCTTTATGAACTGCCATGCTCTTGGTTATCTTGGCTGGAGCTCAATCCACTTTTTTCCATACCCCAAACTTTGGGAGCTCTGTGCTTACCACAGGCTTTTCTCCTGATGCTTCTAAGTAATGGAAGGCTCTTAATTAGAGTAGTTAATTTAGTTCAAAGTATCATCCTAGTGTTACCTGTGTCTGAATTCAGTTCTGTGCTTTTTTTCTTTGCTTTTGAGGGGCAATGGCTTTAAGCTGGAGGGGAGCAGATTTAGGTTGGAGATCAGGAGAAAGTTCTTTACTGTGAGAGTGGTGGAGCACTGGAACAGGTTGCCTAGAGATGTAGTTGAGGCCCCATCCCTGGAGATACTCAAGGTGAGGCTCCATGAGGCCCTGGGCAACCTCGTCTAGTTGGGGGTGTCCCTGCTGGCTACGGGGGATTGGACTAGATGACCTTTGGAGGTCCCTTCCGGCCTGGACCATTTTATGATTCTATGATATTGGCTAGATGATTTTAGTATGAGGTTCCTCCATTAGAATAAATTATGTAAGAGGAAATACATATGTTTCATTACTACTGTCTTAATTTTAGTACAAGCACTTCAGTTAGCCAACGTAAACACATACAGGAGGCAGAACAAATAAAAATGGGTTCACTTTATGATGCACTTTATGTAATCTTGTAAAAAAAAAAAAGCCAACAAAAAAAGGTGTGTGAAATGTGTTTTCTCATGATCATTACAAATACTGCATTAGTGGCTGTCCTAAGTTAGATGTACCTGCCAGCTGACCAATTCTTGCGCATACTTGTGTTCCTGCATTCCTGTAGGTGTGTGTACTCAGACATACAAAAAATTGGTTTTTACTGAAATGTCTTTCAAATCTGGTGATACCTTTATATACAGAAATTAAGAGAAATTGAGTGAAGGGGTAGCAAGGAAATGTTGTCACAAACAAAATCTGGCAGGGATATTTATATAATCAGAATATCAGAATACTGGGGTTTGTACTTCAAAACATGCAAGAACTGGAAGAAAAACCCAGAGTTGCTGAACTTGGCATAAGCGAATGTCGGTGGTGTATGTATACCGTGCTTGAAGGAAATAAGTGATCATACATAGTAAATGATTTAAGTATTGTTAAAGACATGTATTTTCCCCTGATTCAGTGAAGATCAGTTCTGGGGACAGTGTTTTAAATGCTGTGTGCTATTTACAGTGATTAGTTGAATTGATCTTTAGTTATTCAGTGTTACTCCAATGAGCGGAAAAAGCAGGTTGGTGAAGATCAGCTAAGCTTTATCACTAATTAGTGTATTATTATCTTGGCATATGCTGTTTAACAATCCACCTTTTCCTCTTAATAGTAAAACATTAAGCAGTGGTTACAGAAACAGTCTCCTCACCAACCTAACAAAAACTATACTTCTTTGAAAGGGCTTCTTGATACAGATCTACTTGGTAGTAGCTGCACTAAACTTGACATGATACTGACTGGCTGTTTGGATTTTGTGTTTTGTGGGGGGATTTGTAACTTGTATGCGTAGCTGATTCTGGCTAACTGATTTCTTTGTAGATACTCTGTATTTTAATGTAGTTAATGAACACAGTGTGTGGATTTTTCTGTGGTGGGCTCCTTCTGTATTCCTTTTTTTTTAATACAAGTGGATTTATACAGCTTATCTTGAATTTTAATCTGCCTCTTAAAGTAATGTGCTGGATCAGTAAGTCTGGTTTAGATTCTTGCTTCAGTAACTCTTTCCTGCATCTTAATTTGTAAGTGAAAGATATTTACCCAAAATTGTGTGGACTCTGACATCTGAACTTGCCTATTCATTTGGTCAGTTTAGTATTTGGATGAAAGACCAAGAAAAAGATGTGCGGTGTCTGTCTACTGTTGAACACTGGTGTATACCTAGCAGGTGTCCTTACTGTCTGAAAATAGATTTTATGTGGCGGACTGGTATGAGTGAAGTTAATTGTCAGAATGGGGTTATGTGTGTGTCATGGGGAAAAGCACCTTACAGTTGCCAACAGTCTCTAACAAGGCACACAGGAGACGAGGAGCACAGAGACCGAAGTCCGTTTTCCTGGCTGTAATGGAGTGATATGAATGGGGAATTCTGTAAAACATGCCACTTCTCTTGCCACTTCCCTGCATTCTTTCTTTAGTGTGTAATGTTTTTCGGTCCGGTCCGAGTATTTTAAGCAATCTCCTTCTGAAACAAAACCCAGGGGTTTAACCTTTTGGGACAGTACTTGGAGAGTTACAGCCTAGATCCTAAATAAATACTTTTTAATTTTGTGGTGTTTCTTTGCTTGGAGCAATAGGCCACTGGCTTTGCATCTGACTTTTGCATGGAGCTGGATCATGATTTAGGTGGGATTTTGCCTGATAAAGCAAATGGAATATTGCTTTGCCATTTTTATGGGGGAATAATCCACTGATGTTTGGTAAAATACAACTTTTTTCTTGACAACTGTTAAGAATGTTGTTGAAATGTAGTTAAAAACTTTATTTTCTATGGATGAGGTAGCTGCTTGACTATATATTGAAAGCAATATAAAAACGGCAAGTCCAGGATTTGAGACACTCTGCCTAAGGGGAGGGTTGTCTGCCTCTGGTAACTGAGCTTCTCTCAGTTTTGGCCTCTTGAGCTGTTCATTAAAGGAAAAGTGTTTCAGAAAGACAAATTATTTCAGTAATTGCTTGTATCCATATCCCACCAATCTATAAAAATAGTTTTCTTCTAAATGGAGGTGGAGTTGTTCTGAGATGTAAAATGCTGAATTGATTTTACTTGATGACATATGTTTGCCAGTAGAAGCAAAGGAGAAGTGCCACCTGAAGGCATCTGGAAGTGTCGTCATGGTTGAGGTGCAAAGATTTTAGGTATAGACTAAAGAAAGTTCTCTGCCTGAGTCTGGAATATGTTTAAGGCTCTCTTTCGTTCTTAAAACCTTCAGGGAATGCATGACAATTAAGGGAAAAAAAAAATCATTCCATAAGAAGGCTCTATCTAACACACATATGTGCAAGTACCAGGCCCCGCTTCACCTGTTTATTGAAGGGGAATGTGTTGTCTTTTCTGCTCCCAGTCAACTTCTAGACCTAGAATATCCAGCTCGGAGAGAGAGCCACAGGGCAAGGCTAGGTTGCCCATCTTCTAGCACCCTATCAAAACCCAAACCTGGGTAAGCTGGTGAAGTCCCTGCTGTGAAAGAAAATCACCAACCCTTCTCAGGATCAAAAGAAACCACTCCAATGGTAAGTGACAAGAACCCTAGTACTACTTCTGGGATAACTGTTGTGGGTGAAACTTCTTCCTGAAATCCTATAGTAGGTTGTGTTGGCATTGAAAAATAGTAAGCTTAATCTTCCAACAGTAAATTTGTTTTTCTTCATAAAAATTCAGGCCTCCTGCTAGGACTCTGAAGGCTCACTTTCTTTTCATTAAAGCACATTTGAAACAGAAGATTCCTTGTATACACACAAAGAAAAGAAAACTCCTTCCTGTCTGTGCAGCTGGTTAGTGATTGCAGTAAAAATCTACGTAGAAAAACTGTCTCCAAAACTCACTGGTGCCTTACTCAGTTTAAATCTTACTGATAACTTAGTCTTAGTCTCAGATAGTGTAAACGATGCGGTTTTTTATTGGTGAATGAATTCTTGTTGAGGTTTAGTCTAACCAGGACAACACAGGGATGATAAGAATTCTAGTGGGACTGTGATGCCAGAGGTTATATTAAACAAAAAGGAAAGGAAAATAGGCTTCTGGAATATCCCTTTTTCGTTCAGAGATATTAAAGGGAAGTACTGTTTCTAATCCTACAGCTCATAAACCAGAAGGCTCCAAAAATGACAATTGAATCTACTCTAATCTAGGAAGGAGCTAAACCTGAATTCTTAAAAGTATTTGTTACTTGCAGAAATACGTGTTCTTGCCCTCTCAGAACCATACGTAAAATAACTTTTAGAAATAAATAATCCCGTGGTGGACACTGTCTTTAGAAATCTCTTGCTGCTACAAGTTTTTGATTGTATTTAGAACGTATGTTACATTAAAGCTAGTGATGACAACACTCAGTACATTGTTCCTATATAATCCGTTGCTTCACAAAACTCCACAGTATGAAGTATGACAATGTCAACCTAGAAATCCATTTTTCTGCTTCAGGGAAAAAAAAAGGCAAATACTCTTCTGTTCCTGTAAACAGCTAAGTTGTTTTCCAGACTTCTCTCCATGGATGTATTGGGGCCTGGACAATAAGCTCAAGTGACAGAAATTTTTTCTCTCCTTTCTATTCCTGTCCACCTTTCTTAAAATTTACTGTGGAATTGATAAAAAGTATTCCTTCAATACAATTATTCATCTTACCACCAAATTTTAGATACAGTACATAATGAAGTTTAAATTTTGTAAACCACTTTTGAAGGGAGACTGAGATTAGTCCTAAGTATTTTTAAGAACCAGTGTTGGAATTTTTCTTCGGAATTAAGAAGTGTTTTGGGCCAGTGAAACTGATGAGGTTATGAAAAACTATAAGCGGAAGCTGAGGTTATATAATAGAACTACCAAGACAGTTTTATTCTAAAAAGGAGATGACAAATACAAGCAAAGTACAGGTACAGGTTTCTCACTTACTGTCCCTACAGCATTGCCTGGAAGCTGAAAAATTATTCGGGATAAAATTGCTAAATAGAAGTTTTATTAGCATCACTTTTGGCTTGTACTCTTAATGCTGATTAAAACTACTATTATTGTAATTGGATACAAGGAACTTAAAAGTTGTCATTATAGATTTTGTTTTCAAAGATTTAGTATTTTTATATGTATTGATGAACATTCAGTAATACATGAACCCAACTAGTTCAAAGAACTTGAAAAAATGCTTTAATGAGATGGAATGAATGATGGAGGGGGGAAAAAAAACCCACCACAAAGGTGGAAAGAACTTGCCATCTTGCCCTGCTGTTGTGCCACTTAATAGGAGAAGAATTCACATTCTTTAAAAATTTTCCCGTATTAATTGATGCAGGTTTAAGTTTGTGAGCCATGTGAATATTGACATTCATCTGTATGTTTCAAAGAAGATTATTATTTGTCAGTTTAAAATCTGAAAAATTGACTTCGAAGGTTTCTTTCAGTAAATGCATTAGTGTTTAAACAGGTTCTAGGAGTACCTGAAGTAAGGTTACTGATTTATGAAATTATTGTGTTTGACATAGGAGAAGCTCTGAGAATATATATATTGTTTTTTAATGAAAATGAACAAAGGAGCCGGAACTTCATAGATCAGATTATGTATAGCTCTTCAGCCTGTGTCTAAGAATAACCACAGGAAACACTGTTCAGCTGGTGTAGCTGTGTTTTAAACATAGGCCAATTTTTTGTGTGTGAAAAGAAGCTTCTAAACCAATCTGCCAGAACCATTAGTCTGTTAGCTTTACTATTTGGATTTATATATATTTTTTACATATATAGTTATATATTTATTTATAGAGAGAGAGATATATTGGAGTAACTATTCTGTTTTGGAGTATGTTTTTTTCCATGAAGAGTTAAGTGTGAACTTTGCCTTGCAGTGCTTTTGAATTCTTAGTTCCATTGTAGTGTCATTGTAGTACAAATAGCAAATGTTAACAACTTGCCAACCTTTTCTTATACATCATTAAAGTTGAAGTGTATGCCTTTGTGCCCTAAATTTAAATAAATTTAAATAAATTTCCTATTAGAGGGGAATTACTTGGAGCAGTTTGATGGTATCAAATGAGATTTCAGACTTCGGAGGGTTTGAGTAGACTGAGTAAAGGAAATGAGTGTGGATGGGAAAACAGTATGCTAAATTCATACTAAAATGAGTTTTCTTTCTGTAAGGGCAGTGAACAGCAAGGTGAGATAGGAGTGTGGTTAGTAAATACAAGCATAGGAAGAAGTGTACTTTTAGATGATGTCCTGGTGTGAATGTAGTGGTGGTGGTGTAAAATGCAGTTGCAGTGATGCTGGTTTTAAGAACTAAATGTTTTTTGCTAATAGAAAAAATAGGTGTAAGTAGTTTAAGTGGTTCCTCAGTATTCCTTTTTTTTCATTGAAGCATCTTGTAACATGTTTTACTGTTTCCGTCAAACACAAGCTTGTGGATGTTGAAAGTTGTTTTTCCTTCAAATAACTTGATTTTTTTTTTGTCTCAAATTTTGAGATAGATTGAACTTATTCCCTCTTGAAGACTCAAGTATGTATACCCCTTAAAAAAAAAAAAGACTCTTCATGCCTACTTACACCTAGTTTCATGTTCAAGAAACAACAGGATTACAACCTTCATGAATGCAGGATGTTTAGATAGAAAGCTTAGCCCAAGAAGCATCCTATACATCTTCATAGTTGGAAGTAATTAAGGGGTGGGTTCTGTGGGTGGGTCTTATGGTAAGACCAACCAATGAATCCCCTTGCAAAAAAAAAAACCAAACAACTTCTGCTGTTAGGGTAGGTTATTGCACTGTGTCATCTTATTTATTTTTTTTTATTCATATATTGTTATCACACAAATACTAGATTGGTGGATATGGATACAAGACCAACAAACTTTATTCTTAGTTCTTAGCTATAGACTTTTTTTAAATGGATATTCGTTTTATTACAATAGTAATACTTCATTATGTCGATATCTGTGGGGCATCTTACTTGAAAGAACCTGGGCAGCAACAATCTCTTACTTGATGATTTTCTTAACTTGCTGCAGTAAAGACAAATGCTCTTTAAATTCGACAGATTTTTTTTTTTTTTTTTTACATTTTGCTTGAAGAAAAGTACTGTGGCTATGTTGGGGATGAACTTGAAACACCCATCCTTGAGGGACAGATTACAAACATGCAAAAGATGGAAGGGCAGAATGAGGTCAACAGATATTTTATGTGCTTGGAACTGCTTGGTTGTCTTGGACTGTTGCTAAATGTGATCTATGTGCTTAAATTTACTCCTGTGGCAGGTACTCATTTAAACAAATTCACTGTTGCTGTGTTTATCTATAATGGGAACTCTTAATTTCTGTTGGCTCTTCTGTAATTCTACTGAAGAACCTAATGTGATTAAAACTTCTCCAGATTGTTCCAACACTTCATTTTTGCCTTTTTTGGCGTCTGAAGGTAACGCAAGTCATTTTTGTGTTACTTATATAATTTTCTGTAAGGCCACCCTAGCTGTTTGGTAGAGGTGAAGAAATGGTAAACAACACTTGGTGTTTCTTAATTCCATTTCAATTCAGTAACTGAAAAAAAAAATATTGATTGCAGTTTTGCCTCGATAGGTAGCTTATGTGATTGTCAATATTGCATGTTAAAGCAATAAAATATTTATTTGCAGTCATGTCGTTCATCTAACAAAAGATAGCTCAGTATAATGCAGAAGGAAAATGAATATCTGAATTGTTCTCATATCCCAAAGGCAGTAGAAAAAAATAAACTTGTTGGATATAGTGACAGTTGGGACTAAAAGAATTTAGGTTTGATTAGATCAAGTTTCATTTTTTTACAATGTGTTTAATACTGTTTTCATACTGTAAGACTAACAAGCCTGTGATGCTCTTGGCAGGTTTTCTTAAAATCACTTATTCCCTTGTATTTACAGAACCTTTATATTTAAGTTTTAGATAATTTCCTGATCAAATGCTGGAGTCTTATACTTCAAAAAAACCCCTGAACTTAGCTTTGTTTATTTTGAAAATTATTTGGGCAAGTTTGTAACTTGAATTCTCTAAATTGCATTTTAGTCTCTGTTGGAAGGTCATCACAAATTACTGGATTACATAAACGCATGCACAGTTTTCAGCTCTTTCTGATTGAGAGGTGCATGTATCTTTTTGTGAAAACAGAATCAGCTGAAGATTTGGGGAGCGGGGAAAGAGTCTTGTTGCATCACTGGTGGGATTTACTTTACGCAGGAGTGTGGAGGAGTAAAGTTGTCTGTTGTATGACTTAACTAGGTTTGAAAAGTCTGTAATTCTCTGCTGAGTAGGAACTCTGTATGCCTTTATTTCAGGTATTTTGTCACTCTTCATACCATAACACATGATGCAGTTCGTTCTGTGGGCGGTACGAATGAGGGTTGGCTTTTGAACCCGTGTCTTGTGATGATCAGACAGTGTTTATAACCTTTTCCTCCCATTTCTGCCTACTTTTATTTGGCTTTCTGGGTAACAGGAAGTTACATACTGCAATTACTGACCTGCCTATGTTCAAGTTGGCAGCCAGCCCCAGTGCAGGCCAGCTGGGTGTTAACCATTGGACAGCCAGGTGAGCTCAGTAGACCGTGTGGTTTTTCATCTGATGTGAACTAAAGAGACATCTTCAGGAATTATGTGTACCCTAGTCCATGTAGTGTTTAGATTTCCTGTGGGAAGCTAGTCTTTGAGGAAGCTCCTGCTGCTGACAAATTGGGTTGAAAGTGGCTGAAGTTATGCAGTTTTGGTCGTAAGCCTTGTGTCTCAACAAAACTGCTAATAATGTGGAGCACAGGTCAGTCAAAGTGCCTGTAGGCAGAGTTGGTCTCTAGTGTTTAACCCATCTCATTCTCATAGGTGTAATAGGTAGTTGCTGCTATATCTTCATTTGTGCTTTGTATGCTTCTGGTTGCAAGCTGTGGAGCTTCATGAGAAAGTCTCTTCAGCTTTTACTATATTTGAATTTTCATCCACAGCTCATGTATAGAGTATTTTGTATCTGGGAAATGTGTTGTGGGTTTTTGTTCAGTCTTGTATTTTTGCTTCCTTGGAGAGTTTGGTGTTCCTGCTTGTTTTAAGAGGGTGCAACCAGTGGCTTCATGAGCTTTAGGGTGGTTTCTAGTAGAGGAAGCAATTTTGGAGTATCTGGTAATACTCTTGCCAGTTTTTAGAGGAGCATTCTGTGAAGATCAAAAGTTTTGAAAGATGTCGGGTTATGCAGGCAGGCTGTCTTCATTTTTTGAAAACTAATCAGGGATTGTCTCAAGATCTGAGACTGCATTTTAGAGAAGTACCATATTCTGTGTTGTGTCCATCTCTGTTCCTCCCCACCTTGTACTTTTGAAGCCAACAAAGGTACTTCGCTCAGACTTTCAAATTAAAATATGGTGCTGCTTGACCTAATTTCAGGTGGCCTAGCATTTAAAAGTCTAGCATGAGCTGCCCAACTGACCTTCAGTGAATGTAGAAAAATACTTGATAGTTCAAGTGCTTATGAAATGTGATCACTTCTTCAAGCAAAGTGATCAGTGCCTTGGGTTTCATTTTCTTCCCAGCATTTAACCTTGACTAATGTATTTCTAGATCTTTCTGTGTTAATCCAAAATGATTTGAACCACAGTTCAAGCTGGGCTAGCTTCCCAGTTGTGTGTAACAAGACAGTCACTCCCCACTCCCCCTCCCTCTCAGTTTTTTAGTCTACTGGTGTTTGTAGCTTTTGGTTTTTCCTCTGGACTTGGATAAGGAAACCTTTTGGACTGTTGGCCACATATAGATGGCACTTCTGTGACTAGACAAAGAAAGAAGCATTGCATTATTTTCAAGATCAAGCATCTATCTGGGGCAGCAGTATGTTGGGAATGTATATACTTCAAGCAAAAACTGCAGTTTAACAGAATTCTGATTTGTTAATGGCAGTGCTGTAGATAGGAAAGTCAGCCAAGCTTTATAGGCAGCATCCCTAAGCAGTGAAAGCTGCCAAGCTTCACTGTAACCGAAGAAATGCTGAGTTGAATGTTGTCAGGTGTTGTACTGGGATTTGCGACTGAGCCAAGTGAAAAAAAATTCTTTTCTAATGACAGTCAGCTGTAAAGGTCATACAATGACTACATGTACATGAAGAAGTTTTTAGAAAAATTAATTCCTTCTGGATAAAGTTTGAGATGCACTGAATATTAATAATGCCTGATGAAGTTTACGAACTATTTCATGCAGCAACAAGGTGTTTGGTTTTACTTAACATGCTTTTAAAACAAAAGCATAAATCCTTTCCATAAGCAACAGTAACCTCTTTCGTTAATTTTTAAGTGGTTGGGGAAAAGGTAAAGTTATTTGTTGAAGGAATTTATTTATTTTACAAAAATGTAAATTACATTTATTATGCTGTTAACAGCTGAAGCAGTAAGGTGCTGCAGAGTTAGTGCAATGGAGAATCTGTGCAGGTTTGGCAATAAAGCTCTATTCTGTATATCTTTCCTATGGTGTTTTATGCAATGACAATGTGGATTTACAGTCCTTGCCACCTGTTATAAACTTAGGTTCACTTAAAAGTAGTTATATAACTTTTATTTGCTGATGAAAATTAGAACAGATACTTCTGCAATAATTAATCTATTTTTCTTTCTTGCTCTGTGTGGTCAAAAAATGGCACTCTTCCATTAAATTACTTTTTTGGGGAAAAGTGGATTGAGCTCAGGGTGGAAAATCGGGAGATAGAGGAAAACTAGTCTTTTAACAGCATAATTTAAAAAAAAAAAATAAAATGTAGGAGGGCTATTAGGAAATGAACTATTCCAGTATTTATTCAACAGACTGGATATCGCATGTTGTTGATAAATGTACTAGTTACTGTATGGCTTTCAAGGTTTCTTTAGACAAATCTATTTGATTGCACTTAAGAAGTCTGGTGATGCTTTGAGGCCTTTTATGTTTTGCATAATACATAATCATAACTGCTTAAGAAATTTTCTTTGGTGGTCCCTGATGTGGCAGAAAAAAACCCAGATTATTTTCACAGTAACGTTGCCATAATACAGACTTCTAAAGTATTTATGCTCATCTTTTTTCATTACACAAGGGAAGATACGAAAAATATTTTTCTGTCGCTATCTGGACTGGTTTTTCTTAAAAATCCTAACTTGAAATGTGTCCCCTCTGTTTTTTTCTTCCCATTAGATTTGAGTTCTGTGAACCTGCCTTTGTGGTTGGTAATTGTTTGGAAATAGCCTCAGACAGTCATCAATATGACCGGATTTACTGTGGAGCTGGAGTCCAGAAAGACCATGAAAACTACATGAAAATTTTATTGAAAGTTGGAGGCATTTTAGTAATGCCTATAGAAGATCAGGTGACTTAGTGACAATTTCCCCTCTTTATCTTTTAGTATGAGAAATATGTAATATAAAGAATGCATTTAAATGTATATTTGACTAAGTTAATGTTCAGCTAACAATATCTTAATCCAGTGTATTGCTGCAGTTAAGGAGATACTGGTCTTTTTAATGAAGTCTTGAACTTTATTCCCTAAAACTTGTAGGAAAGCATCAATGTACTGCTTCCAACAAAGTCTGTAGAAAAACTGTGTCTTCAGTGAAGCTAGAACTCTGTTCATAGTATTTTCACTGTATTATACCAGTCCCAGAACTGCTTTGAAATCTCCCACACAGACGTTTTCAGTCAGTACTTAAAAACCACCCTCTAAACATGAGAATTTATTTCAGAGATTTATGAAATAGATGTGATTAGTGCAGTATTGTAAGGGGAGGAAAAAACTGAAGGAAAAAGTATAACTTATTTCCAGCAGTTTTCAGTGTTGCTTTTCCATGTTAAACTTTTTCAGACAGGTGTATTATTTTAATAATACTGCACACTTTTATCACTTTTCATCCTTAGATCTCAAAAGGCTTTACAAAGGTAAGTATTATTCTCCCTATTTTACTAATAGGGAAATTGAGAAAGACAGATAATGTGATTTAAGTTGATGTCCTCCTAAATACAGATAATTGGGAAAATGCTTGTTGATAGACATGCGATTGACTTTATCTTCCAGAAGGAATTATCACATTATGTATCTGCTTTCTCAGAATACCAAAATGATTAAAACATAGCCTGCATGATTCAGTTCCATAAATATTTTTTCAGTATTTATTGGACTACGATGCTGTCAACTAAAATTGATGGAATCCAACTTAAAAGTAGTCATGATTTGACAGCAAAATGACAACTCTGAATATTTCTACATTATATACAAATGGTTAGGGGACTAGAGCATGTAAAGTGTAAGAAGCAGCTGAAAGATCTGGGTTGATCTATCCTGCAGAGAAACAGCTAAAGGAACATTTTATTCCTGACTTGCCTTTTTAAAGGGATGGAGAATTTACCTAGTAGACATGAATCCAGTTCTCCTTAAAGGTTCGCAGCAAACTGAAATAATGTTACAAATGGCAGCAAGGGGGCATTCCGCCTGCATATAGGGAGAACAGGTCTTCATAATGAGAGTGGTTGAACACTACACACAGCAGGTCGCCTAGACAGGTTGGGGAATCTCAGTCCTAGAACTTCTCTTTTCAACTTCATCGGAAAAGCTTCTGAGTTGCCTGATTTAACTTGCAAGTTGATATTGCTCAAGCAGGAAGAGGACTGCGGAGGTTGCTTTCAATCTAAAGTATTTTGTGATCTTTTGGAAAAATCAGAAAAAGTAAAACTTACTTTGGGCCTTAATTTTCCTCTTCCTTTTGCTGAAGAGCCTTATTTAGTACTCTAGTGACCAAGTAATATTTCAAGGAATATGAAAATCCTTTCAGTTCATAAAACAGCCTTTATAAATTAATTCTGAAGCAAAGCAAAATAGCAGTGTGTTTGAACACAGGTGTGAATAGTATTGAGTATGACAAAACTGTAACCACTGATTTATTTTGGTTTTGTTTTATGCAGCTAACACAAATCTTGAGAACAGGACAGAACACCTGGGAAAGTAAAAATATCCTTGCTGTTTCATTTGCTCCACTAGTGCAACCAAACAGAAATGACAACGGCAAGCATGACACTGTGGGACTGCGTAAGTGTCCTTTATGCTCGCTCCCTTCGGATTGATACAGTGCCTGCTGGTGGTGTGCTGGAAGCAGGGAGACTATGCTATACAGACATAATATGATAGAACAGGAATATGCAGTTTAGTAAAGCAGGAGCTCACTGATTTGTTTTTGTGCTCCTGCCCTGTCTTCTGTGTTGCTAAACAATCAGTATCCTGAATTAAAATGATAGAGTGTTTCCAGCTCATTTTTTCCATACTCTCTTCCTTTTAGGTTCAGCTTCTCTTTCTAGCCAGATATAGATAAAATAGGAAGCTAATACTGTTTTTGTTAGGAGTGCTAACTTACTGACCGTCTCTCAGAGATAAATAATTTCTTCTCTTCCCCCTGAAATGGTAGGAACAGGTCTCAACTGCAGCTGTGGTTCCATAGGATATTAATAGCTGAGTGTGTGTGTTGTCTGTCTGCAACTGATACAGTCATGCGTAGCTGGTTTTTAGTAGTTGTTGGGGTTGGCTTTCTAGCTGCAGTGCTTTGAATTAGGTTAGTAAAGGTGTTTAGAAAGTCTCTGAAAGTACATCTGTTGCCAAGGTGGCATGACAAGGGGGAGAAAAAGTGGCAGAGAAAGGCATATAGTTGAAATTTTCTGTCAGGGTAGCCTGGGCTAGGGTAATACACAGCTTCAGTAACATGTGGGAACTTAACCCAACAAGGAGCGTATAAGATAACAGCTTTTCTCTCCTGTTTTGATGTTTTAACATTTAAATAGCCAAAGGGAATTAATACTTCTGTCCTCTTCACATGTTTCTTGCCTCCATGCATATCTAACTGAACAGGTCTAAACCCTTCAGGAGTCTAGGATGTCCTATCAGGTTGCATTGCCTATAACTACTGATCTGGCTATTAATTTTGAGAGTATATGTGAGCTTACCAAGGATAGCTCCTTACTATAGCTCTTTTTCAGAAATAATTCATTTTGATTGCTTTAACACTTGCTTTTTGAGACCTCCTGAAATTAACTTGTTAATACAAGATTATTTTTCCCCTCTGTTCTTGCTTTAGATGTAGTCCATAACAGATAGGTTATATCATGACTGACAGTGAAAGACCTAGAAGATTAGACTGTAAAATCATAGTAGGTAGACGAGGATTTTCAAGTGTTCTGTGTCACCATTCCTGAATTTTCAGAATGAAAATAGTGCAGAACAGTAGTGTTGAGAACTGCACTGTAGTGCAATAAAGGTGTTTCCTGTAAGTAGCTTAATTTCAAAATGATTCTTTAGTGAGAAGAGGAAAATAACATGCAAATGTGCTCCTAAGTTGGCATTATTTAAAAGTGGGGGAACCACCCCAAAATATTAGGGGCCCGAGGTTACACTGTAAAACAAAATCAGTAAGATATGCTTCTTTCAGGCTGGTCTAGTTTTACTGTGAAGCTTAAAAAATGAAGAAGGGCCAGGGGGTGTAAAACGTAGAGATCTGAAGCTCAAGAAATAAAAACTCTAGCTAATTCCTCTTTTATAGTAACATTGTCTACTTGTTTCAAATCCACACACCTGTAAGTTATCTTAAAAGTTTAGAGTAGTTTAGTAAACATTATCTTTCTGTAAACTTTATCCAGAAGTTGCAGATGTCACTATTTAGTGAACATGGAGTCTGTGCCATCCTTTGGACAGCCCTTGAATGCCTTCTGGCATATACATGATGTTATATATTGACTAGAATTATAACTCTTATATGTACATAGGGCTTAGTAAAATATCTGTCAACCAGTTGTTCTCAAAGTAGATTCTTTTCCTCAAGGAAAAGTACAGAGGTGTTGCTAAAAGAAAAATTTTACCAACATAGTTGTTGGTTAAGACACAGATCACTGGTGCTAGACTATTGGAAAGAAGTGAACATTAAACATCCAAAAATTGCAACCTCTTCCTATCATTTAAAAAAAAAATACATCCTTAATGTGAATAGTTGGATGAATGCTGTT
Source organism: Calidris pygmaea (assembly GCA_003697955.1). NCBI lineage: Eukaryota > Metazoa > Chordata > Aves > Charadriiformes > Scolopacidae > Calidris > Calidris pygmaea. The sequence continues at coordinate 3,612,172 of QJSC01026092.1, forward strand.
ACAGGAGAAACTAAGATGGATTGGACAGTAAACCACACCCAGATTCTTACCTTATGTGTTAATTATTTAAGATGGCTTATTCAAAACCAGAGTGGTTGCACCTATGTGGCGTATTGCAAGCTCTGTCTTTGGATAGACTGCAAGTGTTGTGGTAGAGATCAAGCACCACCAGCATTGGTAAAGTCAATATTCTGCATCTCAACAAAGTGTTTTTCATTTGAGCAGGATGTTAACATGGTTGCATAGCTTCATGCTTAACTTAGTGTGGGAAGTAAACTTCAGTTACCCCTCAGTATATTGTATATACTAAAAACTCTGATCGCGATCCCAGTACATCACTGATAAGTCACAATAATAGATTTTATTGAAGTCTATTTTTCATTTTTATTTGATCATAATGAAGGAGAAAAGATGAAACTTCTTAGAGTCAGTAAAATTTTACTGTATTCTAGGTTTGGTTAGCCTAAAATGTAATTTTTACATCAGGCAAGTTTGAGAAGATCACTAATGAAAACAGAAGTGAGTCATAGTTCTTGCTCAATTTGGCTTGAATGCATGAATATCAGTGGAACTTAATGCTAATTTTGTTATTTGAATTCTTCCCCAGGTATCCTCCTCAGTAGAATTATAGGATCGTAGAATCATAGAATTGTCTAGGTTGGAAGAGATCTTAAAGATCATCTAGTCCAACCATCAACCTAACTCTGACCAAAAAAAAACAACCAACAAACCAAAACCAAAAACAAACCACACACCACAAAACCAAAAAAGCACACCACTAAACCATATTCCTGAGGACCAAGTCAACCCATCTTTTGAACACCTCCAGAGATGGTGCCTCAACTGGGTGGCAGTCCTGTATTCAAACAGATTTTACTTTACCTGAGTAGGACTGTCTGTCCTGTTCTGACTGTCTTACTGTAGGACTTCCTAACTATCCTTCTGAAGCTTTCCAAAAGCTCATTTTCTTCATGCTGTCTCTGTATACCTGGGATTGTTGGACAGAAGTACAGGAGCTTTAGGTCTTGACTTCTTTTAGGTAGTATGAATGTTTGACAGTTACCGATTGTACCTTGTTATCTGGAATGTGACTGTGAGGACCTTACTTTGTCTTTAAAGCTTTTAGATGCTGTTGTCTTCAAAATCAAATAAGATATAATTAATCATAACTAGCACTAAAAACAATATCGTTGTTTTATATTGTCTTACACGATAAGAAAGCTGAGAACTTGCTGCTTTTATAGCTTTTTCAGGACATAGTGTTTCAAAGTTTTGTTCCATCCTCTATTGAAGGAATTTTTTTTTTCTTCCTTTCTGATGTTATAAAGTCACTCTTATGTAGCTCTGTATATGGGACAAACGACTGCAATTACTTCAATATCATATACCTTCTGCTTGCATTTAGTATGATTGGCATACAATCTGAAATCATGGCTTGTTTAGCTTGATCTTATAAATGTTTTTTTGAATGATTAGGCAGGGTTTTGTTCTTGGATTTTGTGTTGGCTTTATATTAAACAAATGGGGCTTGGTTTTGGTTTGGATTTTTTTTTTTTCCTTTTGGCATTAGCTGAAATCAGTATTGCCAGTCATAAACATCCTTCCTGTCTCAAATACGAGTAACTAGAATGTGACTGGAATCAGTGTGGGAAACAAAAGATTTTGATTTAAATGCAGAGTGTTTTTAAGATGAATGCAATATTGGAGGTGTGTTTATCAAAATCATTTTTTCACTAACTTATCCCTTACTGTAGCCCCCATTAACTTTATGCTACCTCATATAGGAACAAAAGTGACAAGAAAGTTGAACAGGCTGTAGAGTTCTGGTTGGTGTATTTTGTTTTTGTTTTCCTTGGAGTTAGTCAGCTGTAGCTCATCTAGGGCAGGCATCCACCAGCCCAGCAACACTTAGTCATCACCTGCCTGTCTGTTGCTGGAAAATACGTGGCTTTAGCTTTTGTTACTTGTTTTGTTTTTCTTCAGGACCTCAGTAATTTTGATACCTTTTTTGCTGCTAAGGTGTGGGTGACTTTATCTTGTTGGTCAGCTGTGAAGACTACATGGTCCTCCCTCATGAGTTGGGTTCAGTAGGAAGCAGGGGAAAGCATCGTTAAGTGGAAGAGAGAGGCAGAAGAAAAACTTGCCTAAACAAATGTGACGTAGAGGTAGAAATTTTCCCAGCAGCAGGATCTTGAACCAGTACCAGCAGTAGGTCCCAAGACTTGCCAGGTGCTAAAAGGTGACAGTATTGTGGTATGCTTTCTTAAATTTATTTTAGTAATCTGTTTGTGTTTTCTGCTTCTCTTGCACATCTGTCAAAAGACCTCTTGGACTGTGTATTTTCTCTAAAAGATTAATCATATTTCAGAAGCCATTTTCAACTCAGATCTAGGCTCTTTACATATGTCTGTGGGATAGAAGTCTTTCAGTAGTTAATATGCTACAGGGTTTGTCAAGGTGGCAGTATCTAGCCTGGTTTCATTTGCGTATTGTATCATGTATGAAGATTTCAATTGTTCTTGAACACTAGTCTAAGTATTGCCTTGCAGCTAATTTTTTTTTTTTTGCTGGAGGGAAATTTCACTTAGTATAATTTACTGTCTCTTTAATTTTAGCTCCATGTGCCGTTAGGAATCTCCAGGACCTTGCTCGAATATATATCAGACGCACCCTGAGAAACTTCATAAATGAGGAGATGAAAGCCAAGGGTATTGCTCAGAAGGCTCCTCCAAAACGAAAACGGAGGAGATGTCGTAGACGCAGGATTAACACCTATGTGTTTGTTGGTAATCAGCTCATTCCTCAGCCTCTAGATAGCGAAGAAGATGAAAGAATGGAAGATGATAACAAAGAGGAGGAGGATAAAGATCACAGTGAGGCCTTGAAGCCAGAAGAGCCTCCTCGAAATTTGTTGAGAGAGAAAATTATGAGTCTACCATTACCTGAATCTTTGAAAGCATACTTGACCTATTACAGAGAGAAATAACTTGTTTTAAGTAGAAATAATGCCTACTGGTAGTTCCTTTATTCTTGAAAATGTAGCATTTATTAAGAAGTAGGTGGACAAATTATTATTAGTCTTTCATCAAGACTGAAGTACAGCGATAAATCGTAACTTGTCTCTATCTTGTCTTTGCTACAAGGAAGACTTGCATTCAACAGTAGAATCCCTTTTTAAAAATTTATTTTTCTTTAAATTTTGAAAATGCTGTTTTAACTCTGATAGAAATATATATTCCATTATGCAGCACTAATCAATATTTTGCATGGTAAGTCTTTTTTGATCCCTAACAGATTTGTATTGATAAAAGGATGAGTGAAATTTTATATATGCTAAATAATTGTTAAACATGTGCATCTGACTTGTTGAGCAATTTGTCTGTATTTATTATTATTAGGGGAACATTTTAAACATGCAGACACTTAACCTCTAATGTCAGAATCAGACCCTTTTAAAGTTTATTTTACTATGGCTTTGTTGCAATCATTATTACTCTGTTGGTATAGGTGTATTCCAACAACTCAAGTGCAATAAATGTATACAGACACTGAATGAGCTGGCTTTAATGAAATATGAAAATACAAATTCTGAAATGTCAGATAACCCTGCTTCTTCTGCATCAGTATCTTTTGCCAAAAGATCTTGAGATAAGTAACAGCTTCTCTCAGAGCCTTAATGAAACATCATATTGAATAAGAAGCAAAGCAATGCTTACTTCAGCTCTGCTTTTATTTAACTCCATTCTACGCTTTCAGTATTTCTAACTAGAGGCATTTCCTCATTTGTGGGAAGTTTAGGACAGTACATTTTGTTTATTTCTACAGCTCACAGCATTGACTCAAAATGTTTGGTAATACAAGATTGTAATTTAGGTATCAGTCATCTATATTTACTGCTTTTAAGTAGAGATAGAATTTCAACAAAGTTTAGTTTGTATTGCTTATTGGGATAGCTATAATAGTAGAAGTTAGAATTTGTTCAGCAAATGCACTTTAGTAAGTGAATTTTATACTTAACATGCATCTCCAAGAAGGTAGACTTGTGCTAGCCTATATTTTGTTTCTGAGCATGGCTCTTAGCACAAAAATATTTATAAAATCATATGCATCTTTTGGAAACCTAAGAGTAGCAGTGCAACTGTGGGGACCCACAATAGTGCTGATTTAAAGCGTTCTATGATTTTTCCTCTTCTAGTTGTGAAGTTACTTGCAGTTCTCATTTTTAAAGTTGTTTGCTTTTACCATCTTAATTTCTTCATTCTCTATTGTAACATAACCATGAGGGAAAATACTGTTTATTAAGAACTTGGCATGATATGCATTAAAAGCCACAATCATTGGAAACATCTGCCTGTTGGACCCAGTGAAAAACATTCCTCTTGAAATATCTTGCATGATATACATTTTATAATACTGGTAACCTTTTTTTGGTGTAATAACAACAAAATAATCACATCTTTCTAAAACAGTAAGTGTTCCTAGTCCAGGTATTTATAACCAGCCAATATCCATGTGGTCTAACAGTCCAAAACTGACTTGAAAATATATAAGCATTTTGTTGCATCTGAGAAGGAAAATAGTACATAATCCCTTGACATTGATTCTTTATGGTGCATTTCATGCTGTAGTCCCAGTTTTTTAAGGTACATCGTAGTAATGTTTAAGTGGAACTTCATGAAGGCCTGTTGTACCAGCATGTGGAGTTACTTTCCGCAATATATTTACAGTGTAAGTAAACAAAACTATTTGAAATAAGTATTCTGACTTTATTTTAAAAGCAGGAAAAACTAATAAGAAGTAGTTTTCCAAAGTAATGATACTAATAAAGTAATTGTGATGCTTCAGCTGTAAGAATTGAACATAATCTTGTTTGAAATGGATTATTTTAGACAGTTTAAATAATCTAAAGTTTGAGATTGTGGTTTGTTTTTTTTTCTCTCATTTTCTTGGAGTCTACATCCATAAGCGCAACAGTATGAGATTACTAAATATTACTTAAATACTTTAAGGACTTCATACAGGATGCTTTTGGAGAATAAATACCTGCATTCTTTCATGCCTGTATACTTGGAAAAAATGGACAGCGGATGACTTGTCATGATTCTTCAGTATGTAAGTTTTTTTGGAGTCACTGAAAGAGAATGTTTCTTCTGTGTTTTATATGTGGATTTATTTTACACTCTTGAATTTATATTTACCTAAATAAAAAGGTAGAAACACAAAATGAATTAAAACTTAATTTTCGCCATCTCAGTTGATGATGGGGACATTGTTGCAATAAAATGGTTTTTTGGTGGTTTCTGCTTGCTTGAATTTCTGTGTTTCTCTGCAAGTATTTTCAGTTATTTGGGAATTCACATACTGAGTTCGTTCATAGTTAGGTCAATAACTTTTTAATAAAGGCTATTCCTGAATTTCAGAACTAGAGTAATACACCTTCTTGCTAAATTTTAGATTTTTGCAAAGGTTGGAATATAATGTTACTCAGGACATGGGAAAGCTGTTTTGGGCCCAGCACTACTTTTGAAGTACTTGAAGAGACTTAATTTCTTCTGAAGAGCCCAGAAGCTCTACTTGAGTTACATACTCAAGAACAGTTTCATGGTTTTTTATTTCTTTTTTCTTTTTTTTTTTTTTTTTTTTAATATTGAAGTTGTCATTACCCTCAACAGAGCAACTACCTAGGTCAAAATAAATAAGGAACACTTTGAGGTAAGAATAGCAAGGGTGGTGAGCGATTAGTGAGTCACATGTCTTACTGAAACTCGCTCTTGATGCAGCCTTATTTTGTTGCAATTAAAGGAAAGACATAAGGTGGGTAGACCAAGCTGACTAGCAGTACCGTAATTGTGGTCACTGTGAAGAAGGATGTGATGAATTAGCGATTCCAGGATTTTTTATCTTTGATCTGGAGGAGGACTGGAGTCTTTTCAGAAGACCTGGAGTTCTTAATCCCGTGTTGTTCAGGAAAAAATGAACAGCTGCTTTCCAAAAACTTGGGAAACAGTTTTCATTGAAAGGAACCTGAACAGCTCTCTCTTGCTTGTTTAGGTGCTGGCAACTTAGTCTATTTTCTTTTTTTTTAAAATGCTGACATTTTTTAATGCATCTTTACCTGTCAGTTTGAAAACAAATAGGGAGCGTAATCAAATACGCTATGTTCTGATTAAAGCTGGTTTAACTCGCTACCAAGACTCGAGTGTGTCTCCTCTCATTCATCTAATTGAGTAAATCTGAAGGCTTCTACTGTTGTGTGATTTATCTTTTATAATTGATTAGTAAAGGAGTTATGTCCGAAGTTCCTCTTAGAGGTGTATACAGAACTCTACCTTAATGAGCCACTAATCAGTTTGAAAATAAAAGATTCACGTATGAGGTCCTTTCCATAGACTTGTTCTGAGAAGGTCATTGGGGTGCAAAGAACAGGAAGGCTTTGAAGTTGATATCCTTTAGTAGAATTATGTTCAGTAAAATCTAGGTGGCTGGCTTGATAAATACCTGTCTCTTTGGCTTCTGTAGCTTCATGGTCACATGTCAGCTTGTTGAATTGCCCTGTTCAAATAAAGCTGGCTTGTTTAGCCACAGGCTTGCACCATGTTTATGGTCAGTATGGAACCAAGAATCTAACACTGATTTATCAGTGCTTTTTAACATGATGGTAACACTTTCTTTCTAGAGCCTTCTGATTGTCATCCTTTGTATTCTCTGTTGCTTTAAGGAGATTTGTCACTGACGCTCTGTCCTCTGCTGCTGTGAGTTAGGAATCTGTGATACCTTGCCAGGATATTTTGCAAAATACTTCAGTGCTGGAGAGAAGCAAAGAACTCGTTTTCTCTCCTCCTTTCATGCATTCACAAGCAGCTGTGATGATCATAGGCTGGAAGGAGAGGGAACAGAGGGCAAAAGTGTATCACTACATAATAAATGTTGTTTTTTCTTTCTGTGAGCATTTCCTTGCCATTTTGCTAGCCTCTTCCTTCTGACTGAAAAATAATTTGTTAGGGTTTCCTACTACTCTACTGCTTACTTGACTGCCCTACTTCAAATATCTGTAGTATATGCAGATGATCTCCAGTATATGCAGATAAAAGTTCATCACAGGTCGATAAATCTACAGGGCTTTTTGTTGATACACGCTTTGGTAGTCTTTTCTCTCAGACATCCTTCTTGAGTTCTTGCCCCAGTATATTCAGTTTGCTTGGGTTTCTGTATACTTCCATTTTTTTGAAGCCTAGTGGTGTCTATTCATGTCACATTTGTGAAAATCAGGCACTTTAGGAAACTAACTAGTTCATGGGCCTTATTTGAGACTCTCACTTCTGAAATTGTGTTGGCAATTTCAGATCTTGATTACAAATCTGTATGACAACCTGTGTGTCCAAGATAGAGTCTTTGCTCCTGATATAAACCATCATGACTGAAGCAGTCATTCTTATTGAAGCTTTTACTTGATTCCTGGACAAGATCTGGAGGCTTACTGATCTGTCTGCCTAGAAGGGGGTAGGTAGTTTTTCTTTGGAAGGTGTTACACTCAATCATTGTTTTAGACATAGGGATCTATCTATATAGAGAGAGACACACATACACTCTTTCATAGAGATCTTAACAGTCGAATTTAAGAATCGTGGTTAGTCTAGATCAAAATATTTTAGAAAATAATAGTGTCATTAGAGTACTTTTATATAGAGGAAAGAAAATCACAGTAATGCCCATAGAAATACAGTTAAAGTTGTAGCACATACACCCTTTGCTTTCTGTTCCCTTTCTTGGAATTATGCTCAACCTCCCTTCACTTTCCCTGAGCGTTAAGTCCACAGCTTGCAGCTGCTGGAGAGGGTGACAGAGTTCTGTGCCTTTGCAGTCCCTCATCGGAGGAATATTTTTTTGATGTTGCTAGTTCCTTACTTTCTGGGATCAGCTTGGGAGACATTTGCTGTTGGATAATGTGCTTTTGCATCTTCTTTCTTCAGATGTGATAATCTGGGTATATTTGACACTGTATTTTGTTACACCGAAGACCAGTTTTATTACACTTGGGGTCTGCATTTTTTTTTTTTTCCAAACTGACCATTGTAGATCTGTGCACAGCTGTGGGATCTCCAGCAGCAAGTGTAGGCGATATCTCTTGTCATCCCATGCCAGGATTCATCTATGCTGCCTCCTGCGTCCCCACTTTTCAGGGCTTCTGCTCGCATACCAGGACTGCATTTCTCTGCACTACGGCATCGTGTGAGAATGATAAATTCTGTCAACAATAATGGCTTGTTATACTTATCTGTATAAAAGTAGGCTTGTACTACACAAAGATAAACCTGGGTGAAACAGGTCACCTATAGACACCAGGTGAGCTAGAGAGATAGCTTTTACTCACTTTCGCTGTGACAGCAATGGGGAGGTGATAGCTCAGATGCAGCCAGTCCAGAGGCCTTGCAAACTCAGTACAAAACGTATGGCCTGCTGTGGGCGGTGTCAGTAACATATTGCAGGGTAACACAAGGGTGAAAACAAGCTTTCATATCTCTCTGCTTGAATAAGTGAACAAAAAGTTGGGTTTGGGCTGTTTTTGTAGGTTTGGGACAGGAGCAGGGATAAAGGAGGAGTGAAAAGTGGGAAATTTGTATAGGGGGAAGTGACTGGTAAATAAATAGTAGTAACAGCTCAATTTATATCACAAAAAGTTTTGTTTCAAAATTTCTGCTAGTTCCAGGCCTTTATATCAGTGGTCTTTGTATATGTTAGCTTGAAAGGAGATCTTGCTTGGTGTTTTAACCACTTTAAATGCCTGGTTTTAATCTTTTTAACTTCAGTTTTTGTCCTGGCCTTCAGTTTGTCTCTCTACTAAATGGCACCATGTGTGTTTGTGCTGTGAGCAGTAGGAGAAATAACGCACCATTTTTGTACTGCGTTTGCTCCACATCTAACCAATTCTGTAATGTTGCCTTTCAGTAATCTGTCAACAGTAGTTGCCTTTTTAGATCAACATCCCACAAATCTAAGTCTTGTTATTTATAGAACTTCAGTTGCTTTGGCTTGTTCTTTTCAAAACTCAACGGATTGGTTTATTATAAAATAAAAAGGTAGTGGTACACAGCTATAAAACGCTTTCTAACCTTGCTGAGGTTGCAAAGGCTCAAAAACGTTGTGCATAATAATGTGCACCAAAAGAGGGCAGTATTGCCTTACGGGAAACTTAAAAGTTGCGTGCTGGCAACTGAGAAAAAAGACAAATCGTATCTACACTGATGTTTTTATAATAAAATACTTCTTTCAGTAACTTGCTTAGATGTACACCTGAAAGATGTAGAATCATTTTCCAAGTGTTTTTGTGATTTTTCTGAATAATTTTCTGAAATTTCTGTTTTAGGGGTATAGTTTAACAGTGTGTGGGTTTGGGTTTTTTTGTTTTGTTTTGTTTTGTTTTTTTCCTGGGGCCTGCTTTTATGTAATTGGAGACCTTTCCAGAGTTACTGATGTGGTTATAGCCTTCTGTTCATAGAAACTTAAGTTACCACGCTGCAGAAGGGTCTGTAAGGGCTTGACTTGCTGGGTAATTGGGCATTAGATGCCTTCAGCTGCCAGAGATGCTTTGACCTTTGTACTAACGCTTACTTGAGACTATCAGTGAGGACTGGAGGTCTGGGTGTGCGAGGTGTGTAGAAAGCTGCTACGGATGAGATTGTCCCTACCCAGGCATGACTCTGATAGAGCTTTATAACACAGTGCCTGCCTGCTCCTCCTCTCCTGGGCACTGTGTGTTGGGGAGGCAGTAGTGGTGAAGCAAATACGCATTAAATACAGCATAATATTGAAAATAGCAGGTGGTGCTAAAGCTTGGCCTCCGTGGTGCAACAGTTCCCAGAGAAAGGGTTATAACCTGATGGGGGAGCACCTTGGAGCACTGTTTGCTGCTCTGCTTCCAGGGCCCCAACAAGAGTTTTGTCCATCCTGGGTCCTCCAACTCTGCCACAAACAGATCACAGTCAGTGTTTGCAGCAACAGCCAGCCAAGCTGTCCAAGCCTCTGGATTGTGCAAACTGGCAGTTTTGCAGTCCTGAGAGTTTATAGTCTTTTGCAATTGCTGATTTACTTCTGAAGATGGGGGAAAATACGAAATGGTGGCCAAAAAAGCAAGCATCATATTTAAAGCACAAGATAAACAGACCTGTCATACTGTTTCTACAGTGTGATCTCAGCTTTGCTAACGATGCCAGTGCTGAGATGAGCATTGGCAACAACTTTACTCAGATGCAGTTTCAACTTCTCTTGAAAAACAAACCCCATTTCTAAACTATTGTGATAGCAGGGAGAGCGTTCGAAGGCGAGAGCGAGGTGTTTGCATGGATGCAAAGGCTCAAACAGGACAAGGTACACAAAGTGCTATTAGGCAGCCTTCTGTACATGCTGAGATGTGGGGAAGGGATGACATCCCCTCATGGAAACTTACAGCGCTTCATTCCACAGCTTTTTTTTTTTTTTTCTCTCATGCTCCCTAAAATAGGCATTGTGTGAATATGTTGTAGAAAGCTGTTGCAGGTTCATCGTCTTAAGTACCTGCACTCGCTGACTCTCCTGTATCCAGAAATGGACATTTTAGGTTTTCTTTAACCCTTACTAAATCTTTTTAATGATGACATGCATCTCCATGACCTTATCTCACTTCAAAAAACTGGGTTTCAAAATTTAATCAGACTATTTTTTTTTTCTCCTGAGCAGAAAAACGTATCTCAGTAATTTTTTTGTAGAGAAGGGGATATAACTGACGTTTTAAGGAGTGCTAGTGATACAGCACTAACTTGCAATTAATAATAAATTCTGGTGTAACTTTTCCTATAAACATCATCTTTTATGGCTATTAACATCATCATACTGATGTCCTTTTCTCTGCACTCGTGGTAGGAATTGGGGTGAGGCAGGTTTAGTTCTCTCACAGTGACCTTACCTGTTTTTTTTTGTCCACTACTGATCCTTTGCAATGTATCTAATCCATGGACTCCAGCGGTCACTAGTTGCAAGCCTGTATAAGATGCTGGTAGAAGAACATCATCTCTAGGAACTGTTCACAGATGAAACATTGAATTCCAATGGGTAATGGAGTTATGAGATCCTTTTAAAGCAAGTATAAAAGAACAAGAAAATATCAAAGGACTTCCAAATCATGCAGGCAGAGCTCCACAGAAGAGTTCAAGTGCCCAGCCACCACTTGAGGCACCCAAGATAAAAGTTTATATGTCCATAGCTTCTCAATTCAACTGCCTCCTCCCCTTCCCACCTGCCTGCCATGGGTTCAGTATAACTTAGCTGTCACCCAAATCCCAGCAAGGAGGACAGAGGAGGCACTCCCCAGCTCAGTTTGTCCTGAGAACTCAGAGCACTTTGCTGAATTAGGCCTCAGATCTCAGAGAAGATGAATGAAGGTGTTGCAGACGACAAGGGTTGTTGTGGAAGCACTCTCTCAAAACCAGGAAGACAAAGGTTTTTCAGTGAAAGTTCCCACGTGACAGGTAAGAGATGTAGCTTCCGTGGTGTTAGAATTTATGGAAGTCAGTAACAGCTGCCTCTTTCTCTCTTAAGCTTCAATATTTGTGGCTGGTTCAATTAGTTTCCATGTCATGCTGATGGCTGTGAATCCCGTGCTGTTCCCCACAACATCACTCAGACACATCTCAAATGTATGGCTTCTGCGAAATAGCAGTATAAGTAGGTCTCACTTATCTATTGAACAGTCTTTTTTTTGGAGGGGAGGAGGCGGCTAAAGGCCCTCTATGGTCTTGGCACCCAGGGTACAGCAAAATGTGTATTATTTGCTTGTGCATGATTTGTTAGGTTCAAATCCCCCCCCAGGGATGGCAGCTTTTGTAAGTCAGTTGCCTATAATGAAGCAGCCTTGTTTAGCTGCTAAGTTGTTTGGAGATTTCAGAATCAATATTACAAAAAAAAAAAAAAAAAAGATTGAAAAGGCTATTGAAAGTGTACGGTCACAAACAGGAATGGCAAAACCGCCAGCTATGCTTCTTTGACAATTTTTAAAGCTCTGTGTCAAAGCAATTTCCTAATTACTGCTTGGGGATATAGTTAAGAACAGACAATAAAATCATTAAGGAAAATAGCTGAACGGTAAGCTGCTCACTGCATTGTTCTCTGACATGCTAGAAATAAGTATTCTAGAAACTTCTTAAAACCGAATATAAATATCTGACTTGGATTTTACCCAAAACATCAATGTGCTAGCAATTGCAAATACAACTAATGTATTTTGATAAAGAGCAGCGGCTACTCAGGAGTAACTGCAAAAGATTAAATCCTGATTCCGTTCAAGTCAGCAGGAGTTCTGCTATCACCTCCAATAAAGACTGCATTTCACCATTCAAAAAAAAAAAAAGATTCTCGTTTCTGAAGAGTTTATAGTGTAAGTCAAAGATGAGATGAAGTGTGTAGGAAGGGAATACGGTATGCAAGTAGTGTGTAATCGGTTTCATGGCACATTAGTTTTTACATTTTATTTTGTCTTAAAAGAATTTGTTCAAATTTAAAGCAAGGCCTCATCTGGTTTGAAGTATGCGTAGATGGAGCCTTCAAAGAAGCGTGAAGGTTTCGGTAGGGTATGAGCTGAGCAGAAGAAGCAGAAAGTGAGGAGGAGGAAAGTTGGAAGATGAGAGGAACCTGTGAATAAGAGGCACACAGCCCAGGCCTGGTTTGCTCTGGGATTCTACTGGTAGGAGCAGGAGTGGGACCAATGAACAGCTCTCCAAGAGAAGGTGTGAAACGGAGTCAATAGTATTGTAGCTTGGAAGAGCAAACTGCTGATTTTTGTACACCTCGTGGAAGCTCCTGAGGTTTTGTAAGCTTCCAAAGCCCCAGCAGGACCTGTCAGCTCTGGTCGGTGGTGGTTGGGCTGCTGTGGCATAACCTGCCTTGACTCCTGACCTTGTCTGACTAAAATCAATATGGATTCGTTCTCCCATATCTCCCCAAATAACTCAGAGGATGGCAAGAAAACTTACTCAGATGCTTTTAAAATTTTACAGACGCAGATGGTAAGGCCTCAAAGAAAAAAGCACTGAACAATCGTTACCGTGAAATACATGATGTGTCCTTGCACTTCTGTGCTAGATCACTGTGTTTGAAAATCCTCTTTGTCTTTTGAATGTACTAACTTTTGAGCTGTCGAATATTCTGTGTGGAAGATGAAACAAAATGTGGTATTTTTTTCCTGAATCTCTTAAACTGAAATTTTCATTTTAATGGAGTAATTCAGTAAGCATTCAGAGACAACGGAAAAAATGGGTTTCATGGATCGGGTCTTCACTGGGGAGAGAAGGGACTTGAATTTCAACCTGCAATCCTGTGTTTAAATATTTTATTTTCAGTGCCCTCACAAGGAACAAAGTAAATGCAGAAAAAGCCAGGTATGTTTTCTACCTAAAAAGGGGCAAACAAGTGATGGAGAGGCAAGGGTTTGGTTGAGACATCCCTAAACGCAGTTCCCGGTGGGGGGGAAGGGACGTGGCAAGGGGAGAGGATGGGGGAAGTGGTGGGAGCTGAGCAGGGCAGCATCAGGACCATGAAAATGGAGACACTTCTGACTGGAAACAGGCAAAAGTTAGCAGATAGGCAGAGACCAGGGGCAAAAAAAAACCCAAAAACTAAGCTGTGGCTGCTCCCCGTTGGGAGGGAGTTGGACGAACTTACTGGCAGCCACAAAGTGCTGATGCAGGGACCAGCTCCAGCCCCCTGTGGGGTCTGGCCAGCCTGTCCCCAGCTAGGGCTGGCCATGACCACCCCATCTCCCACCAGCACTGCGCGTTCCCTTCAAGGGAGCAGAGAAGAATATTAGAAAACTACTTCTCTAGTAATTCAACTACTGAGGAAAGAAAGAGCTGATGCTGGCACTTTTTTTCATGAGGAAGGAGCAGCACAGGCATCTATCAGGTGAATGCTCGGCCCTTTCAGTCTCGATGAAGATAAATGGTAGGACTCAATGAAATACCCTGTTTGTAAAACTGTAAAATTTCAGGCTCACCCTCCACCTTTTCTGCAACGTTTCCTTTCAGCTGAATACCCTGCCTGGCCTTTGCGGTTCCCCTGTCGCCTGGCCCCAGCCTTGGTTTTGGGGTCTCACAGACCCAGAGGGAGGGAGAGAAGATGCTTGATGCAGGGTGCCAGGCGTACCTTTAAATCTGCAGTCAAACAAGGGGCTGACTGGAGGGGGGGAGAGGGCTGCTGTGGAATATCTCCTTGGTATGGGGCCCAGAAGGAGACTGTGAATAAATACAGATCCTCTGCAATGTGGTCCAAGGGAACAATATTTATTTCCTCTGAAGATGTCAGTCCACTTCCATCAAAATGCAAAGCTGAAAACAAAGAGTCTGTCTCCAAAATTTTCTTCTTAAAACTTTAAAGTGCTGCCTGGCAATAGGAGCACTCGGTCTGTAGACAACATGTCCAAAAGTTAGGGGTGCTATGGAATGTTAATGCTAAACCTGTGAGCTCTAAGCTGTTTAGTGGCTGTAGCCACAAATTTCTAATTCTGGCAGTAGACCTGAGGAAACAAGTTTTCTTAGTAATAAAAATGGAAAAAATTGGGAAAGGAATTGAAGGCTTCTTCAGTGGTCTGTTGTCAGAAGCCCATGCCTCAGTTTACCCCTCAGGAAATCACACTTTGTGTCACTGAATCCTTTCGTAAATGCTTTTAAAAGGACTACTTCACTATAAGAAGCACTTTACTATGTAAATGAGACAGCACACAGCTGGACCTAGATCCTGGTGCAGGTAAATGCCAAGTCTGTGAGCTTCTTTCCTCCTTGTTCCTTCTTATTAGGAAAGAACAGGGAAAGACAGCAGTGAAAGGCAGAAGGAGCAAGAGCAAAAGAGAGGGGGTTTGCCTGCCCAGGCTGCAGAGAATGGGATGTAGCTTTTACGCTCTGCACCTAGGTAGCTTCTTACTGGTCACAGTCTGAGATTGATATTGTCTCCGAGGAATTTTGGAAGTGGACTGCATTTGGCAGCTCTCCTCTTGCAAGCCAGTTTGGCATCACCAATGTTTTCCCCCTTTTCCTATAGGCACATGCTCAGCTGAGTTGTCCAGCCTGCCTTTCATTACTTTTCAGGTGAGAAGAAGCTCTTCATCTGCCTTCTCTCTCCCTGTGAAAAGTCTCTGCGCCTGCTGGCATGTAGACACCTTCCTTAGATGTTACCCCAGGTTATTTGCAGGCTTTTGGGAGAGCTCTGGGGGAGGGTCAGAGCACGGGTAATTGCCTGGGCTGGAAGAGTTTGGGTGTCAAGGAGAGATGGGTTTGGGGGCAGCAGGAAGGGGGAAGTTGTCCCAGTGCATGAGCAGAACCTCAAAATATTTGAATTTCTGGAAATTGCTTACGTGAGGAGCGCTCATTTCTCGCACTGTGTGGTTACACCACATGGTGCTGGGGTGTCCTGGCTCAATAAAAAAGCTGCTGGATGCTGTGGTAATATAAATAGTAGGGAATGCCTTCATATGAGTGGTAACTGGAGCATGTTGTCTGGCAGGCTTGAGGCCACACAGTACAATTGCTGGTGGAGGAGGCTGATGTGCGTTTGAAGGTTTGGGCTTTGCTGGGTCTCCTTGCTTCTAAGCCGGGATACCTTTTTCTCTGCTCACGAGATAAACCTCCCACGCTGTAGTTTTTGGAGTGAACTTGACTGCAGAGCCAGTCAGCAGATGTTTTTCAGCTTGATTACTTCTACTGTCATTTAGTTGAGGTTCCCACATGTAATTTTTGCTCTGCTTATGTTTGTACATCAGAAGGGGATGCTTGGAAATGCTTGTTTTGTGGGAGTGTAATATGAGCAAGGAACACCGAATAATGATTACAGCAGCATGGGATTTCCAAATGACTGTTATTTCAGAGTGTGTGCATGTAAATGATTAAGTTTTTGAGCCTGCCACCTCTTTGTGAACTGTTTAAAATCAAAATTAGTTTGATTGTAACTGATTAAAACTGCTGTGGACAAACACACCCTGTTTGTCTGTCCAATTCTGTGTGTGTGTATGGGATGAGCTGAGTCAGGATTTGTGCTGGTTTGCCTTCAGGAAAGAGTTGCGACAACATTGAGAACTTTGTAATCATTGGTTTTGTCTTTATAGCCTTGATGGTGATCTGCCTGATGCTTTTTTGGAGCCTGGAAAGCAAGTGGCAGTTAATTAAATGGGTGAACAATGGAGAGCTGGAAATTACAGGGGAATGAAAGAACTTTGGGTTGGATTTGATCACAATTGAATTAATCTTTTCAAACACAGTGCATTACCTGAAGCTGCTAAGCACTAAGTTTTATAACATCAACACTGTGTGTTGCTCCTTCAAATTCTCTTTCCTGAAGCTCAGATCAATGAAAATTTCACCCTAGCTCACCCACTTATTTCTCCTACAGAAAAAAAAAAGAGCAATTTATGGTCACAGCACCTACTTGCAGCTGAATGCTGGAGGCCTTAGTTAAGAAGCCGAGTCACCTGTGGATTGTATTGGAATTAAATGATGAATTACAAGAAGATTAACAAAAACATTGCTATTGTTGTTTGCTCTGTTCGAGTCACTAATCATTCCTGAAGGGCCCATGCATCAAGCTCGTTCCACAGTCCACACACCAGTTTGCGTTCTAAGGTGGGATCCTGCCTGTCGCTCCTCCAGGCGGGAGCCTCTCCTGTGGAAGGCACTGAGGTCCTATGGAAATGCTGCCGGGTTCTTCAGCGGTGTGGCTTGCCCAGTCAGAGCCAGGGACCTGGTGAGATGCTGCCCACAGCTGAAAGAGATGTGGAAATGTGTGGTAGAGGGGATAGAACAGCACTGGGAAATTATTATACACACACAGTGCAGAAGAGAGCAGCTGAAAACTCTGTAAAGAGAATCACTGAAACTTCCCTTTCCCTTAGTAGATGCGTTCTGTGTTTTGGGTTTATCTGGAGAATATGTAACTTGCCAAAATGATGTTTAGGACCATCAATGTCCAAGCGCGTTTTCTTTTGCATTATGGGTAATGCAAAAAGTTGTGTCATTTGGGAGGACACCAGTCTCCTCCAGGCCGCTGCATGTGGGGAATCTACCATCTATCACAATAACCATCGCCGCCACATACCTTCCACAAGACACACTGTGGTTGTATCTTGGTAGCTTTCTTTATCATTAGAGCTGTATAATTAACCAGTGTTCTCCACAGCACCAATATGGAATATTAAAAGAGAATTAAGACCATGTGCTCCATAGAAGGTGGAATAAATGTAGAAAATTAAAAGCTTTGGGAGTGGAGAGATTTATTTTAAAATATTTAAATTAATTTAATGGTAACAAAGATCTGCGATGTATTATAAGCAATGCCTTGAACTCCCACAGCATGGGAGTTCACATTTTTCAGACATGTGACTTGAAAAAAGATTCAAATGATAAAAGGTCTGCTCTGGAAGAGCAGAATTGCCCAGCACTGCAAATGTGCCCACAAGCACACTAGGGAAATGTTTGTATGCATCTAATTTACCCTGTTTACGTTATTTATTAATTTAAGCTATAACCTTATTCTGTCAAAGTGTACAAAACTAGGGCTGTTTAATCATAAGCCAAATAAATTTAAGTTACATGCAGAATAATTTCTGCTTGAAATCTTACCTTGTATGTTCAATATTACCCTGGTTATACATGGATGTGACATACCATTAAAGTCCCTCAAAGAGCATGAATTCACCTAACAACGTAAAGGGTGGAAAAATACAAAGTTTCCTGTTTTTTTTTTAATGGATCAGAACATCGGGAGATTTAAAAAATCCTGATAATGAATATAGTTTTTCAAATGCAAACTGATTGCTTCCTAACAGAAGTTGTCTTCCTAACAACTAGTTGTCTCAACTAGTTGTTTCAGCTGAGCGCTGCGCATCATTGCGATGTGTTGTGCAATTCTCTGGTGAATTGTGTGGGTATGTATATAAAATATAAACAGCAACTAAAGAAAAAGTGGAATAAATAAGTGCAACACTTGGTTGCATTTGAATATGGGCAGTTCTTTCTCAGACATAAATTTTAAATACCTGTTTAAGAGTTGTTTTTTCTATTTTAGGATTCCTTTCATATATTGTAGGATACGTTCCTCTCACTTGGATTGTGTCAAATCTATATTTGATCTATTTATAGCATTTTTTGCTTGATGTAGAAATGAGGAGTTTACATATTCCTGTGAAGAAATAAAATAGACCATAAAAAGAATAAGATTAGTTGAAAAGATACCTTTCCATCTTGAAGAATTCATTTCTGCTTTGTCAAGGACAAAATAGGATTTTGCTTTAGATTTGGCAGTTCTCATTCCAGCTGTTAACCTGTGTGTTTTATTGGATCAAAAGAAGTTAATTTTCCCTTAGTGGCAATGCTGATTAAATACAGCTTTGTTTTTCACATCTTGGATGATGTGCCTAAAGCTGTATTCAAGTTGGGATGTTGGGGGGTGGGCTTGTTTCTTTCTTTCATTTCATTTTGTTGTTCTTTGCAAAGGAATATCCTATCCTTTAGTGTAAGGGAAACTAATCTTCAGAATGGTTATACACAAACAAGACCTAAGAGACTCCTGCCATAGTCTTTCCCTGTCTATGCCTGCAAAAGAGTGGGGTGCATTCACGACTTGAATCTACTGGTTCAGTTTCCAGTCCTGAAACTCTAGTCATAGAGCAGACCATTAGAGGAAACTGAGCTACTGTTAATGCAACGAACCCACCGTGTACATTGATAACCAGGTTTATCAAAAAGCTGCCTGAATTAGTAATTATAAGTCAGATTTAAAGTGTGCATATATATATATATATATATGAATACACTTAAGGAAGCTTCAAGTATATTTCCTGCAAGCAAAGTGTCCCTATATACCCTTTCCAGGTATAGGATGATTCTGAGCCCTGTTAGATTTTCCTAAAAACTTCCACAGATGAAGCCAAGCATCAAGGAGAAATACGAGATTGTTCTAGAACAATTTCCAGCAAACAATTTCCCACTCTCCACTTTGCCCTCTTTGGAAAAGTTTCTTGTCAAGGTCTCTGTGTCCCTTACAAATCTATTTTTCATTCTTTTTTTCCTTGGCCGACAACTTGTTTTCCAAACAAAAAAAAAGAAATAAAAAAGTAGCCAAAGTTTGTGGCTGTAGGAATCATCTTTTCCTCAGCCAGTGAAAGCTGCTGCTCATCCCTGCCTTTGAAGGGCCCCATAAAATGCTCATCTGATTTGCTGCAGTTGTGGCACTAATGAACTGCGCGCAGCTGACGCCTGGGACACCCAGCCTGTCATTCATGAAGAGCACAGAAAATACTTCCAATGCGCTCAGCAAAGTCACTTTGAAAAGAATTTAATGACACGTTTCCTTTTGCAATATGCAGCCAAAAATGTCTCGTGTAAAATATGCAAGGAGAGATGCAGGGCAGAGAAACCCCAGGACTTGGTGAGAGAATACTTTCAGTGGAGACAGGGAAATACTTTAGCAAAACTCTCTGATTTAACTATGCTTGTAGGACAATATATTGCATTTTTACACTCCCTTTCTTTCATGTATATTTGTGTTCCACAAAATTAAACTGAGAACAGATTTTATTGTATAGAACAGGGAGAAGTGCAGTTTATTTTCATTTTTATGTAGTTCACTGGAAGTTACTTAAATAATATTATTTCAGAGCATCATTCAAAAATTATCAGTTACCATGGTAGCTGCTAATGATCTATAAAACTATAAACTTCACAGTTTCTGGGTATCTATGTTATAGGGTTATGAATTCACTATTTAACAAATTCCTTTATCAGCGCTTTTCCTGATACTGACTTTGTTACTGGGTAGAGGTGAAGACAGACTCATGGAATACATAAATGACAAAAATTCTCTTGGAATAATTTGTATGTGTCTTTCTGGGGTGGGTGGGCTGCTTTTTGGTGTAAGAAGGGGCAGAAAACTTTGTGAATCAGGCTTTTACCTAGTTTCTAAATACTGATAGATTGGTTATCCAATCTGACTATTACTAATTTCTTCTTTTTTTTTTCTTTTTCTTTTCTAATAGTGGTCCAGTTGTAGACAAATCCTACGTTGATTGCACTGTTGGTCCTACAGCAGTTCCCATTACATGTTTCTCAGCTACCTTCTAGCCTTAGCTGGTGACATCACCTGCTACGGCTGATGGTAAATGACTCTGTGTATACACACCTCTTCCTCTGCAAAACTGAGATAAAGTGTTTTAGTTTAAAGGTTTTTTAACTGAAATTAATTGAACAGAAAGCACCATGGAGGATGTTGGTGCTGTCTTGGTGGCTACAAATATGTTGGAGGGTCAGGGTCGGTGGTGTTGCAGATGTGTTCCTGCGTGGCTGAAGGCACGGGGTCTGGTGGAGACATTCACCAGTGAAGTCACTGGTGGGTCCATGATGCAAACCTTCCTCTGAGGCTCAAGAGAAAACTAAAGGAGAAGTTATTTTGAGAATTATCTAGTCATAAAGGGATGGAGTTGGATAATAGTTGTGAATGGATCACATTCTTGGATGTTTTTTAAAATATAATCTTTCTGATTTTTTGTGTTTAAAGGCAAGAATTCTGCAAGAGAACAGTCTCCTAATGGTGTTTAAAAATTACCATTTATTCTCTCAAAAGGAAAAAAAAAAAGTTTAAAAAGTCGCTTACAAGATGCAGCCCTGTTCTGTTGCTTCAAGTGGAAACTTTGTCAGGGACTAGCAGAAGTCATATTGGATCCCAAATAAAAATGTATGATAACTTTTACCTGTTCTACATAAAATATAGTCCCATTAGTAAAAATGATATTTAAAAATGAAATACTAATAATCTCTGAGAAACTCTTATATCTTCCTCTTTTTATTTAATCTGTTGACAGCAGCCGTGATTAACATGTCACATCCTACTGAGATGGGAGGTGCAGAAGAGAAAAGCGCTGTGTGTGCCACCACAGCAGACTCTGTCTCCAGAGATCTGGCCAGGAAAGGTCCAGGTCCCTCACAGACAACACCTGATCGATTGAGCTATGGCAGCCTGAACTGACCAAACTGGACATCTCTATACCTCAGGCTCACCTGCTGATGGGACAGCATAGCCCCTTTTTGGCTAAATGTCAAAAAATTTTTGACTAAATGTCAGTCGAGGAATTGGGGTGGCTGAGGTGTAGCTGGTCATCTCTGGTTTGTGCCAGGTATCTGGAGAAGATAAAATCTTAAATCACTGGAATAAGAATCATCGGAGGAACTGCCAGAGCCTGAGTACCTCTGAGCAAAAGCTTTATGTCAAGAAGAAACACTATCCAGGAATGAAGTGTTCCACTTGCTGGTTCCTACATTGTATTTGAATGTTAGCTGCTGGTACCAGCATAATTCCTATGGAACTACATCTGTCCAAGTTTTCTGATAATTAGTTGGAAGCAGCATGCTATCAAATTAAACAGTAGAAAGAATAATTGGATTACTTCAGCAGAATTTGCTTTGCATGTAGCCAGTGATATGGAAACAGACTCCATTATTCTTTTTTATTTTAAATTGACTGACTGATTTGGAACTGCATTGCAATTTAAACTGCAGAAGAGCAAGGTATGCTGCATTTATCCAATTAAAATACAGTTTTTGCTTCTTTCCAGACATGCTTTAATATAGTTTGCGGCATGCACTTTTTGCAATTTCAATTGCATTTCCTTTATTTTGAGTATTTCTGCTACTTTTACTGAGGTTGCTAATGGTAATTCTTGTTCCTTTTTATTCAGGAAATTCAACATCACACAGAAGAGCGCAGCTTATCCCCTGGCTTACTTAAATTGTCTCATTACTTTTGTGGTCTCAAGTAGGATTAGCAGCATTAGTCCATATGGTAGTTCTTTGCAATGTTTCAGAGACCTAAAAATGCATATTATGCAGATTACCTGACGGATAAGAATTTGATTTTTCAAATTCTTCTTCTTTTTGCTCATTAGGGTGCTAAATGGGAAACTTAGTTCAGTATCCATACAGAACCCATTTTCGCAGAGCAATTTAACATTTGCTAAGCTTTTTCTTTTTCTGTCTCTGCTTAGCTGTTACTGTCAGGGTGAGAAATCTGTTGGTTTTTTACACTACTCAAAAGCCTTACACATATAACCTGTTAATTCTCTTAATCAATCAAAAGATGGGCAAAGAAAATAGAAATAATAGTCTAGAGACAATACCTAAATAAATAAATCTTCTATCAAGGTATTATTATGTGATGATATGAGACGATAGGTTTTATTTATGTATTTTGAAATTATTAATGGAGTGACTAGTTCTGGTTTATACCATTAAAAGAAGCCTACAATGATGGCTAAAAAAATGTCATTAACTAATTTTAAAACTCTATGTTGCTGATCACATTGCACATTGTATTTTTATGTAGTAATCGCAGTTGAAGAAGAATTTGGAGCCTTTCTTTCGTTGTTGCAGACTCTCACTGGGTAGATCTGAAACTGTGGGTGAATCAGCGTGGGGTGTGCTGCTGGGTGCCAGAAAGAAGCAAAACTATGACACTACCTGAATTAAAGAATGAGATGTTAACAACAACAACAACAAAAAAAATGTTTCCATGGTTATTTGATTGCTTTCTTCCTGATTAGCTGGGGAAGAGGGATAAGGTAACCTGAATAAGATTTAAAGAAACAACAAGAACAAAAAAACAAACACACCCCCCCAAACCTCGAAGCACATGAAAGTGAGACTTATAAAGAGCTTCAGAAGGATTTAGAAAACAGAAGACTTTAAGAGTGATCTGAAGTTGTTCAAGAGATAATCTTACAGTATTGGAAGATAAAAAAATAAATAGACATGCAGCAGAGCTGCAATGCTAAATTCCTGTGTTATCACAGTTAAGGTTTGACAAAGCAAGCAATTAAATTTTGATAAGAAAATCAGGTTAGGCCAAACTGGAGCATTCGGGTACTGGAGACATAGCAGTAAATTTGAAGAACTAGAGCTAGAAGCAGGAGAGCATGAGGAGATTATAATCAGAGGCCACAAAAATGCTGGTTGTCGTCACACATGGCAAATGTATTTCAGAAATGACTGTAGAAAAGGAGCAAAAATGGAGCTTGAACAGTTTATGGGGTGATTGAATAAACTGTGTGTGCCCGCATTTGACTTGTTTTACGCTCAAGTAATTGTACTTGCTGTGACTGATGCTGTTGGTGTATCAGCACTAGAGCTGTGTCCCAAGTTGCTTGGACTACCTTGTATCATTTTAAACACAGGAAGGGAAAATAATTTTTTTAGAGATGCAGAAAATATGTTTGTCTGTATTCGATGGTGGCATAAATTGCTGAATATGAAACAGATACATATCTGGGAGAAAAAAAATTTCACCCCTGCCGTACTTTTTATGCTTTCAAAGTTTTAAGCAATGCAAAGGAAGCACCATGTTGTTATTGTTCCAAAAAAGAGCATCTTAAATATTGTAGTTATTACCAACTATTTGTTTGGTATGACTGAATCCACAAAACTTTTCATTCCACTTCATTTGTAATTCTCTCTCATCCTTGCTTTCTTATTACAAGTTTCAAATCATGTTCTGTGTTTGAAAGCAATGAGACTGTTGCCATGGTTTGGTTCCAATTAATGTCATTGTAATTAGTGGAAAGAGGCACTATTAGAGATGCTGTAGCCTCTTTGCCTAAGTCATACTGGTGTGAATAATTCAAACAGCTCTTGCTTGCACTTTCCTAAATTTCAGATCTGATTTTATCAGTTATTTTTCCAGTTATTTTCTAGGAATTTCTGATATTTCAAGTGAAGCCTTTGACTTTAAAACTGCCTGCTGTGATTCAGAACAAATAATGTTTATTACACTATTTACATATGTTTCCAGTTAATATTTTCTTCCTTGTTGATGGAAAACCGCCATTGCTTAACTCCTGCCTGTGGTGGTTGCCTATGTCCCTGCTCTCTGCTAAGGTGCTGCGAAACAAATGTGTCATCCTTAATGTGGCATGGTAAGAGTGGCAAAGACTCTTTTCTCCAGATGAAGTGAGTTTTCTGTTTGTAGAAGAAAGCCTGTCAGTCTGTGTGTGTTTGTTCTTTAGTCTCCTTTTCACATCAAAATGGGGAATACAGTTGGTGAAAATGTGAATGTGGTAGACTCTGTCTGCTCTGTTCTTATGCAGTTTAGAAGATAAAGACAGGGCTTTTAGGAAAAATTACTTCACCGAACTGGAACAGGCTGCCCAGGGAAGTAGTTGAGTCACCATCCCTGAAGGTATTTAAAAGACTTGTAGACATGATGCTTAGGAACATGGTTTAGGAGTGGACTTGGCAGTGCTGGTTTAACAGTTGGACTTGATCTTAAAGGGCTTTTCCAACCTAAAGGATTCTATGATTATTCATGCCCCTTTACCAAATGTACCGGTGAAAGGTGTGTTATGGGCTACTTCAGAGGCAAAGCATCATTTCTGCTCAGAGAGGAGAGGACTTGCATTTTTCTGCGAATTCAGGTTTATCTGGGAGATGCGGAGATGGGGGGAAGGTGAGGGAACACTAGCTGCTCTGGACCTTCTTCCCCAGGCAGCATCTCCTGGTGCTGGTGGTCCTGTAGCCTGGCGAGAAAGGAGCCTCCTCTCCTGGAGGTGCTGGGGGGAAGAAACAGAGATCTTGATCGTACCGGTTAAAGACAGAGAACCATGTGTGAGCTGGCCCTGGGACTTGAGAAACATCTTTCCTGGTCCTGTTTCTGGCATTTGATGTGATTGGTACAGCATATACTTTAAACACTGACTGTTTCTTTCCAGAGCGAAGGAGATAGGAAGATGGAAATCAAACTTGTTAAATGTCTGACAGGCTTGACAGTGAAGTTTTACTAGTTGCATCCGTCCTAGGTACCTGCCGGTGGCCATTTGCACTCTGTCTTAGTAACCAAGGTTGTAATGAGATCTTCATTTGGGAAGTCTAATCGCCATGATACCAAGGCTCTGGGCAGTGAGACTGGCTTGACATTTAGGTGTTGCCTCCTCTGATACACAGAAACATGTTATTCCAGATCATTGCCAAATTTCTGGCTTGAATTTCATGCTCTCTGTTTTCTCTCAGAAAAACCCAAGTGTCTAAATCTGTGTAGCACTGTTTAAAAATGTGCAATCACCTACTATTCTCCCACCTACAATTAGCCTGCTAATTTTTTACTGTTGTGTGGAATTTAATTGGTTGAAATTGCAAAATCTTATAATGTAGAAAGGACAAGACGAATTACTGTCTAAAATAGCTTCACTTCTAAGCAGAAATTATTTTAGTACTTCCCAGAATACATTAGTACTTCTTTAGTTCCTTGTGTGTATGTGTTTCTATTTGAAACATCAGATGTAGGATGGAGTATTGAGAGAGGGTAGGAATAATTCATTATCATCTCTGACTTTTTAATGTAGGTGTTTAATTTAGCCTTGTGTAAGCTTCAATTATCCTGTCCTCTTTTTTTTTTTTTTTTTTTCCCTATGCCAGATGGACACTCTGTATTAGAAAATGTGGTTTTATTTTTATGTGTTTAAGTGCTTTAAAGTTTCTTTGTTTATAAAAGTACTTCTCAGGGGCAGAGCCTTTTCTCCTCTCATCTACCCGAGTACCCTCCCCTCCACCTGCTCATTTAGAGCGACATAAATGCGTGCTGCTACACTGGGGCGCGGGAGAGCTCCCATCAGCAGTAATTGTTGACCTACCCCAGTTCCAGTCAG
Organism: Calidris pygmaea; assembly: GCA_003697955.1. Taxonomy (NCBI): domain Eukaryota; kingdom Metazoa; phylum Chordata; class Aves; order Charadriiformes; family Scolopacidae; genus Calidris; species Calidris pygmaea. The sequence goes on from QJSC01026092.1 coordinate 3,637,865, forward strand.
TGATCAATAGATATGACTTTGCCGCACAGCAACAGCGCACAGAAATTGCAGAACCCACTGAGAATTTGTTTTCGACAGGCAAAGCCAGCTGATGGCCTTCAACGGTAGCAGATGTCAGGGAGTGACAGGCACCCCGGGGCACTGTTAAAGTACTTCTGGAACTCGACCGAGGGGGGAAAAAAAGAACACGATCAAATTACTAACTGCATTCTAACAAATCACATCAAAGTGGAGAAAAAGCTCGAGCAAAAGAAAATTACTACTTTCATTTTCTTTCTTATCTTCCGCTCCGACACAGTATGTGTGCTGCCTTATGCAATGCTATCAACCACTGTACTAATGAGCAGCTCAGCTGCATGAAACGACGAAGCTTTTACAGCAGTGGCCAAGGGGCTGCGTTGCAGGAGAAATTGGAGAGATCAGGAAGAACATGTACTCCTAGGAACGCATTAGCTAACTTTTTTACTTCTGCATGTGTAGATTTGTAAGTGCGAATATTTGCTAACGTTTTATCCTTAGATAACTGTGTGAATTCAATCGCAGAATCACAGAATGATATGGGGTTGGAAGGGACCTCTGGAGACCATCTAGTCCAACCCCCCTGCCAAAGCAGGTCCACCCAGAGCAGGTTGCACAGGAACGTGTCCAGGTGGGTTCTGAATGTCTCCAGAGAAGGAGACTCCGCCACCTCCCTGGGCGGCCTGTTCCAGTGCTCTGGCACACTCAAAGTAAAGAAGTTCCTCCTCATGTTTAGATGGAACTTCTTATGCTCAAGTTTGTGCCAATTTCCTCTTGTCCTGCCACTGGGCACCACTGAATAAAGACTAGCCCCATCCTCTTGACACCCATCCTTTAAGTATTTATAGGTGTTGATCAGATCCCCCCTCAGTCTTCTCCAGACTAAAAAGCCCCAAGTCCCTCAGCCTTTCCTCATATGAGAGATAGCCCTAATCATCTTTGTAGCCATTTGTTGTACCCTATCCAGCAGTTCACTATTCTTCTTGAACTGGGAGCCCAGAACTGGACACACTCCTCCAGATGGGGCCTCACCAGGTCGGAGTAGAGGGAGAGGATAACCTCCCTCAGGTTGGCGATTATGGTGCTTATGTTTCTCAAAAATTCTCTTTGTCATCAGCCCATCTCAAACATTCGGATTGCTTAAAAAACCCTTTTGTTTTGGATGCAAAAAACTGCTTCATCCCAAAGAAGAACTTTACAATTTACAATACATAGCAAGAACACTGCAAGCCTATTCAGATATCTTAGCTCAAGGAAAGCTGTTCTGTTGTATTTTAGCACCCTCCACCCCCACACACTCTGATAAACTTTAGCTTTTAAGACTCTCCAGCTGTGCCTCCAGCAGTAATTGGGGTCATTAGTCTTTGCCTCCCCAGGCTAATTACCAGCACAATCCAAATGTCATCCCCTAAAGAAATGGAGCTTCAGCAGGTTAAGGGTGCAGCCACATGCAGGTAAAAATAAAGGGGAAGAGAAAAGGTAAGTAAAGACTGTTTTCTGCCTGTTTGTATTTCATCCTCTGTCTTAAACAGCAAGTTCTACTACTTGCTTCTGCAGGCACTTTTACTTTAATAGGCTCCTAAATCTTAATTTTAGGTGAGGTAAGCACAAAAAAAACGCTTGTATCTTGACTGTGTTCATACTTAAATTGTGTGCCTCTTACGTACAGGTCTTAACTAGAAATCAGGTCCTTTATATTTTAGTCTGAAGAACACTGTATTCAAATTCTAATATTCTGACATGGTGAAAAACTAGGAGATGTTTTCCAAGTTTGGCCAATGTTAAAATTTTAATTATGGTCTGGAAAAGCCACAAGAATGGCTAATGCACTGCAGTATGAACCCTTCTTTTTAAAGTCAAATTTTGAAGTAAGTCTATGAGGTCTTTTATGAAAAAAAATATGAGTGAAGAGAGAGAGAGATATGTAATACGTATCTCTCTTATACAGAAAAGATTCTAATTTGACCTTATAGTATAACATGAACAGTAAAATTTTATAGTTAAATCCTTGAAGTCATACTAACACATATAAAGCATCTGTGTTAAAACTTTGCGTTGGGAAGTATACTCTGCTTCTTACCTGGGAAAAAGTGTATGCTGAAGTGCATTCCTCTGATGAATGGAGGAAAAATAAGTAAGTTTTCACCCCAGATCCAGAATTTTGCTCTAAATTGTCGGTTGTGTTTAGCATACTGGGTACTTAGTAACAGAGTAAATCAAGGGTTCTGCCAGTTTCTAAAAGCAATTTTGAGGCAGTGTTCACTACATCACCTCATGTTTCAGATAACTTACAGTCATGCTGATAACTCAAAATGATGCTATGAGGAAAAAATGCAAATTAGTGGGTCTCTAGGGCAGGATTGCAGCTATATTTGCATTCCTTTAATAAGAGCATGAGACAGGAATGTTCACGATGCAATATGTTTTCCCTAGATAAGTATGCAGGGCTCTACTGTGCAGTTGTTACTGGGGACTGAACTTTAGGGCAAGCTTTCGGTCACTGAAGAGTGGATTTTGCGAAGCTGCTTTCAGGGCTGTTTGCTATTTGCTGCACTTGATCATTCAGAGCTACAGCTCTTGGGGTATGGGTAGATTTTGTGTTGCTCCATAAAGGAAGGAAAATGGATCCTGCTTTTATGCAGAGTATCTGAACTTTTCCTTATGTGCCATGTGAGCAATAAAAGGAGATCTGAGGGTTAGCTTTAAGCCTGCTGTTTAGGCTTGTAAGAAAAGGCTGTGCAAGAACGAGTTCTCGGTAAATGGAGGAGTTGTGCTCACCTAACCACTCCTCCGTTTGTGCTTACAGCCCTCATCCAAGTTTCAGATACCTTCAGTTCACACAGCTTTGAACATCATTTAGGCAGTCTCTGGAGGAAAAGTTCAAATTTTTTGAATAGAATAGTTGTGCAGTTATACGGGAGACGTGACAAACTACCTATCTACTGACTGCCAGAGCTGGGAATGTAGGTAGATTTGGAATTATTTGTAGCTGGTGTAGCATATTCTTGTCTGAATCCTTTATTACAGATTTATGATTACAGCTGAACCAAACTGATGTCTTCGTGTTAGAGAGAAAGTTTTATGTATAACAGTAAGTATAGATTGTATGGATAGCAAAGACCTATTCATTGCTCGTATTCTGTGTGGCCAAACGGTAAAGCTTTCTTTGCTGTAAAATTTCTTTAGAAAATGGCTTCTCAATAATGGAAAGGTTTCACTTATGACTTGACCTGTAGTTGAAGAACAAAAATGTGGGATGGAACAATCACTAAGGGTCAAGAAAGGAATGGCAGATCTGCAGGCAGAAGACGTGGAGTGAAATACATGGCTTATTGTGAACAAGGGCCTTGTGTTTTCCCACTGCTGCAGATCATGGGTCTGGGGCTAGACGCTAAGGGAACAGTTTCAGAGTCCAGGAATTCCTGAGAAACCAGGAATGTTTTGCAAAAATGAGGGTGACAGTCCATGTGCCTGTCCCTTCTGTATTGGAAAGTATCTTTCCTATCTGTGGAAAGATAACTACTGGTTGAGGGGACTCTATGAGCCTGCCTGCCAGTTTGGGGTGGACATTTTTCCCCAAATGTGAGAACTGATAAGGGGAACTATTTAAAATTTTCTGCTGGAATGATATTCAGTAATGCATATTTCCCCAAATGGAAACTTTGTTTGAAAATATTCACTTTATTTTTTTTTTCTTCCCCCAAGAGAATTGAAATGGAGATTTTGCAGCCTTGTACTGCAGCTGCACTGCAGAGGAAGCAGAATATCTTGACTCCGTGCCTCTTCTGTGAGCTTGACTGGGGAAATAAGCAGGAAGTGTGGGAGAAAATCAAAGGCATTTCGGAAAAAGACTTTTCAGTCTTACTGTGCAAGAAAATAAAATGGAAATGACAAAGATGTTTCAAGGTTAGTCAGCTGGTGAGCTTTGAGTTGGTGTTGCCTCTGCAACACAGGTATTTCTGAGAAATCCTGTCTGCAGTATGTTCTGCAGGTTTGATTTTTGCTGCCCTTAATTCCTTTTTTTAAAAAACGCAGCACTTTAGAACAAGCTGAGATCAAAACTTGCCATGTTGTTTCATGATAAATTATATTTTGTTAGTCTTAATATCCAACATAATTTAGTGCATCTTTTCATAGGCTATTTCATCTGTTTGCCTGAAAACACTGTCAGAAAACCTATTTGTTATTGTACTGTATATGCTTAGGAGTATTTTGCTTTTCTTGGTAACAAATCACAAAAGTGCATTTTGAAACCTAGTTGAAATTGTCTAGAAATTCTTTTTCTTTGTAAAGAGAGCGGAGGTGTGTGTTTAGTTTTGTTTTTTTCCCCTCTTCAGTTTTATTAGCTTTAAGTTTGACATCTGTTTTCCTAGACAGATTCTTTTCCATAATTGCAAACTTGAGAAGTGCCAGCACTGATGCTGCTGTTCTACCAATTCAGGTAAAAGTTTCCTGTTCAGGCATATCTTTTTATTAGTGTGGACAGATTGTGCCACAAATGGTTCATTACCTACAGAGAATCCAACAGTTTTTAACAAAACAAATAATTTTATTTACAGGCAAGCTGAGAGATTGTTCAACAGAAATAATAAAAATCTTTTATCTATCTCACTTGAACAGACTGTGACTGGCTATCGGGCTGGAGTTCTGAATGAAGTCGCAAATTGGATGTAAATTATGAGCATAAACACCATTATCTATTTTTCCAGTTCATCTCTCTTGTGTGGTAATTCTGCCTGTTACCCTTTCCAGTACGGCCCTGTCAAAAGGAGAAAGAAATTAGAGATCAACAAATGCATAAGGCATGTGTATGTGTGTGTGCACGCATATGAGACTGAATCCTTGTGAAATGCTGGACCAGATCATTGGGTTCTTAAAAAGATAATGATGTCTATATCCTCTGTTGCATGCTTATGTGGCTACACAACACCAAAACAAGAGACTTTCTGAGAAGGAAGGGTTTTTCTGTTGCTTTTGCTTTACAGCAGATAAAAATACAACTTTCAAGAATAAAATATTGTATTATGGCTTTGCCAACAGAGCTACTGCTAAATCCACCTCACCGGCTGCTCCAGGATTCCCCTTTGGTGGAGGAAAAGAAAAGGTAGAAAATTCCCAAATTGGTTTCTCTATTGCCCCTTCTAACTCACTGTAGAAAAATGATGTGTGAGCAGTGTGTTCTCAAGCTCTGGCGATTCTCACTTGACATAATTCGTCTTTGAGATTACTTTTGATTTCAACTGAAGCCTGGCTGCAGTTTTGGTGGTAAAGCCACTGTTTTACCTCTCTTTCTCTGCTGGATATTCAGGACTTATTCAAAGCACTGTATGTATTGTCTTACCGCAGTCTGCATTTGTGGACTTCAATGAGTAATACTCCTGTTACTGAAGACTCAGAGGACCAAATCCTAAATTAGTGAATGGTGATGGTCAAAATTTTATTAATGTTCTGAAATGTCTATCTTGTACCAAGTCTCGTTTAGCCAGCAGTACAGAAAGGCAGTGGTTGAGCCCAGGCTAGCAGCCAAGCACCCACACAGCCACTCTCTTCCTTGCCTCCCTCAGCAGGATAAGGGGACAAAAATAGAAAGAACAGGAACAAGAAAGATTCTGGGTTAAGGTAAAGACAGGGAGGTTGCCTACCAATTGCTGTGACAGGCAAAACAGATTCAACATCGGGAAAATGTATTTATTGCCAATTAAAATAAAAATTTAGTTACTAATTTGGGTACTGGTAAATAAAAGAACAAACCCTATCACAGGCTTAACTTCGCTCCTTCACTCCAGACTCCTCTAGCCCCTCCACGCCACAGCAGGGGATAGGGAATGGGGGCTTGGGCTCAGTCCATAACAGCTCCTCTCTTCTGCCCTTTCCTCCCCACACTTTTCTCCTGCTCCAAACCGGGCTCTCCATGGGCTGCATGCAATCTTTCAGGAATATCCATTGGCTCCAGTGTCGTTCCTGCAGGGGCTGTAGGGGAATCCCTGCTCTGGCACCAGGAACACCTCCTCCCCTCCTTCTTCTATGGCCTTGGTGTCTGCAGGGATGTTTCTCTCACATTTTCCTCACACCTCTCTCACACATGCTGTGCAGCATTTTTAACCCTGTCTTAAATATGTTACCACAGAGGGGGCATTAATATTGCTGATGGACTCAGCAGTGCCCTGAAGTGGATCTGTTGGTACCAGCCGTGTCTGGCACCTGATTCCCGGTGCCTGGGCACCTGCACCCGGTACAAGAAGCAGCACAGAACACACTGGAAATGACCTTCGGATGCTCGGTGGTTCCTCTGCCCGGGTGTCAGGCATATGTCAGGCCATCCCCTATGGATGCATTCTGGGCTTCTCCTTGACATAAAATTCAGCTGGTTTTGTCCAACTATTAGAAGAAAGTGATAACGGCCCATTTAATGCAGCTCAGACCTTGAGAAGGTTGCATTGCTTTTTCTTGGAAGCTCATAATTTCTTAAGATCTCTTGGACATATGAAGAGGTTTGCCAATAGAAGGACAAAAAGTTGGAAATTTAACAAGGATAAAAAAAATCAGATCAATTACCTTTTTCTGTTCTGTTCTGAAATGCGTTAAAAAGCATCACTTTGAGGATTTTTTTCATCCTTTAAAAGACCATAAAAACAACAAGTAGATCTATACTACAGCTCTGTAACTAAAATTCTGTTTTCCGTCTTCCATTACTGCTATGTGAATAAGCCACAAAAACATATGATATCTTTCCTCTTCAGTTCATTTTAAGGTCCTCTTTGGTGTATTAATGGCAACAGTTTAAATGTAATTTTACTCATGTCTTTCATTTCAAAAGTAATTGTTTATAAGTAACCACTAATAAGAGAGTATTTCTGGTGAATGTGATTGCTCATTAAGTAGGTCTTCCCAAGATGCCTCTACTGAGAACATGTTATTCATCACTAAATTTAAATTAAGAAAATTTATCAAGACTTCTGGAAGCTGTTCTCTGTTTAAGGCACAAATGCTTTCTTAAATCCCAGTGTTCATGGGCAAAATGTATGCGTTGTTTTTTTTAAAGCTATCAGCATGTAACATACTCTTAATTATTATTGACAGAGCTCTACTCTACTCTTGTGTAGATATCTTCTTGTTGCTTATGAAATTTCTGAGCAAGCAAGCAATCCTCAGCGTTGTGCTTGTGGGCAAGCTGTGCTTTTAATCTTTTCCTTGCAGAGGAGTGGAGGAGATGTATATACAGGTATAAGCTCTGTGAAAAGAAGTCATAGATTTATTTTTTAAGACATTTGGAAAAAGATGTGTTTATCAAAAAGAAACTCAATTTGAGTTGCCAGATAGTCTCTTCTTCTACCTTAGCTTCCATAGCCTGGCTGGAGGAAACACCATATTTTTGTGGAAACAGGAACATTTACTGCTTCAGAAAGAAGAAAAAGACCAGCATGGCTTTTAATCTTTCTCTATTTTTCACCTAGCTATGTACGACAAACTCAAGCTTCAGAAAATTCTAGTACAATTAATGTGCATGACAAACATTCATCTCGTAGGAGGGAAAAGGTGTAATCTGCATTTAATATTCTTTCTAAACATATTACATTTTGGGAAACGGTTATTTTAGACTATGCTAAAAGGCTTTCTAAATACAAGAGAAATGAGATAAAGACAGCCTACTCAAAGCAATGAGACAAAATTTATACACGATAGAACACCGCATAGACCTTTTTAGGTAAGCTTCTCATGCAGCCTCCTGCTGCAGTTGACAGAAGTAAAAACCCTCCTGGTCTGCAGTTCTGACCTATTTTTAGTTGTCTGCTTGAGGATGAGATGAATCTCATGCTAGAAGGCATGTACTCACAAGATGGACTCCAGAGGAAGCCTTGGGTGACCAGCTCAAATTTAAATGTCTGTGCTGTAAAGATTAGGGAAGACAAATCCCATTCCTCTTACCTTATTTCTTCTTGGTGCATGATGGGAAAATTTGACAGGTGATTCTGTGGGTAGCTATTGAAAATACCACATTTTAAGGCATTAATGCCTTGATTCTATTATCGGTAATGTTTAAGAAACTACAAACGGAGATTGGTAGCTTACAAAGAATACGTACGTTCCTGACAAGTCACCTTCAGGGGAATTATCTTAAAACCTTGGAAAGAGAAATAGTTTAATGATATACTTCTGCTTGACTGATTTAATATCCTTGCTTTAAAAGAATGAGTATCATGATCATCTTCTTGAGGCTGTTGTTCAGATCCCATTTTACATTCTTACACGGTACTTGTAAGTACCACATATTTATCCGCACAAAATCCCTGGAAGATATGAAAAAGCTACTTTTACACTTTCTATAAATGGGAATCTTAAGCACAGACAGACTTTGCCATTGGCCAAGTACCCACAGCAAATCTATCCCTGATGAGAAGACTGCATCTCTCCCAGGTCCTTGGCTTTAATTAGATCAATCCTTTTTCTCTACAGCAGACATTGATAGGAAAGCTGATATGTATCAAGTACGACTATGTGATAGTCATAAAAAACCCCTGTTTCTCCTTTCAGGAATTTTATTGTATTTACCACAGATGCAAGAACTTGCTGATGAAGTTGTACTTCTTGTATTGGACTCGGTTTATTACGATATAACACTGTGCCATGCCTATAGAAACATACTTTGCTTCAGAAGTGGCTCACACATCCCTAACATGGCCTTGAACTGTGAAGTGAGTCCTAAAAGTAACAGCAGGGTAGTCCTTAATATTTATCTTCTTGATGAATTTATCTTCTCAATGTATTTATAGAAGCGCTTGGTCTCCTCTGCCCATGAAGAGATCTTTCAACTTGAACAGGTTAAACCACAAAAAATATTCAAAGATGAGTATGAATACTTAAAAAAATCAACCCTACTAAATAGTAGCTTTCTGCATGGGTGAATAACCCAAGAAAAAAAAAAAAGCTATGTTACTAGTCTCTGTGTGTGTGTATGCATGTGTATATATATGTATATATGCACGGATGTAGGACTTAGGATGATATTGGAGTTTTCCTGTTTTTAATTTAGCAGCTGGCTTGGGCATTGATAGTATGGTAGCTGAGAGACCTGGAACAGAGCAGGCTGCAGGACTTGCTGGAGAAAGAGAAAGATTTTGGATCTCTGATATATTCTCAGTCCTGTGGTTCAGGTGTTTGAATAAATTAGGTCACATCTGGCCTGTGAATGCTGTGCTACATCTCAGAGTAAACATGCTTTGGACTGGTGCGTGATAAGGGTAGATAAAGTTGTCTGACAGCACATGGTAAGACATTATTAGGTTGGATTTTTCTCTGATTCACAATTAGAGTTACAGCCTTATAGCATCTTTCTGCATTGGTTATGCACAAAGCTGTTTTTGGAGGCAAATGGGAGGTTAAATCCCAACCACTTTAGTGGCGAACCCTAAAGAACAAAGGTCTGTTTATGCGATTACAGTTGAATAGTAAATACCACCATCCTTCCAAGGTAGGAGTGAATACTTGCAAGCAGTGCACAGAGTTTGGTTTACCAATGAAAAGGTTGCTCAGACATTATGAAGAACCAGCTGCTGAAGGGTGGTGAACTGGCAGTAGACGCCTGCCACAAAGGCATGGAAAAGTGTATTGCTAGTGCTGGTTTAACAGAATGGTCAGAGCAGGAATGGGTTAACATGAAGGAAATGGGGTATTTTCCTCTTCCCCATAGCTTTGAAATTCTTTTCTGGAACAAGCAGAACTTCTTGGTAAGATGAATGTGAGTGTCCTAAGCTTGCCCTTCCTGAAATGCCACATAACTGTAGCTTTCCCAGGGCAGCAGTGTTAGCCCCAAGAGCAGACCTTTTCTGGACTGTGCACTGTGGGAGTGTAAGGCAAAAGGCGTCCTTTGAGCCCAAGCCTCTGTGTGGAAAATCCCTTTCCAAATATGTGAAAGAAGCAGGTATCAGCCAAAACCCCCGAAAATGCACCATTTTTTTGCTTTTTGTTTTTGTTTTAGATATGTGAGATGCAAAACAGAGGCTCTGCTAAAGGTTTTTCCCTGTTTCCAGGCAAGTTATTTCATTGCTAGACTAGAAATTAGACCAGAGTGGAAGCTGTCCTTCTCAGGCTTTCCTTCCTCCAGAACTGCTTTAGCATGTGTGGAGGTATGCATTACCTGGGTACCTCAGTGCGGTACCCTGGCATCTCTGACACGCATCCTGACTGCTCCATCTCTTTTTCTCTGGCCCTGTGAATAACTGAGTGTTTTATAAAAGGCACTTCAGCTGAGATCCTGAGGGGGACGTGCCTCTGACAAGTACTGCTGCATGCTGTGTTTCTGAGCACAGCCAAGTCCCTAACTCCTGTCCTTGCTCTCTTCCAGCTTGGACAGTAAAAAGATAACTTACATGAGTTTTTACATTGAACTTTCAGTATTTCCTCAAAAGTTGCAGTAGCCATGCAAAAATTGTTTCCATGGGGAAAGAAAGGAAGAAAGGAAGAAAGAAAGAAATTCCCAGCCAGCTCTAATTCTTATGCACACAGGCAGTTCCATTAGCTTCATGGGGATGACTTGTGAGTAAGATCCACTCCCGCAATTAACACTCTTGTAGAACTGAGTTTTAAATCAACGTTTTTTTCTTTTCTAACAGCCAGACACCCTGAGGAGTGAGAAAACAGAGCCTCTGACGACAAATTGATAGGATAGATTCCTGCACTAGAAACAAATACTTTAATTTGTGTTTGTAAAAAAATCATTGTCCTGCCCGATGCAAAACAGACTTTTTCGTTAATGTTATATTCTATCAGTAACACTCTCTGTGGAATAAAGACCAGATTTCCTTTTAATTTCACAGTGCTTCCAGGCTATGGTTCTCCTTTTCAATTTTTTGTCCTTTCTTAATAACTATTAGTAGTAGAATTTATTGCCAAAATTAAACCAAGGTAAATTCTGTAAACCATGAGTTTATGCAGTTTTCTTGTCATGAGCTTAATTTGCTGGTGCTAATATATGAAAAATAGAATGTAATAAATAACTGTATTTATTTTTTTATGTTTTGGGATGTAAAATTTTAATGTTTTTTTTTTTAGTTGTTTTTTCTAATTTGTTCTTTTGAGTTTCAGACAGAGCCTCAGGAAATAACTGGATTAATTTAGGTCCTGTTTTCACCTCTGAGCTTTGTGGATAATATCCCGTTTTTCCTATTCTCTTCTTTTGTTTGTTTGTGTGTTTTGATTTTTGTTTACAAAGGATTGCTCCTGTTGTTGGAGAGAGTAGATAAAGCATAGAGGGCTGTGTGATTGAGGTAAAACATGCTGTGTTTATTCTAATTCTTGATTGAAACCAGGCTGAGGAGCTGAAAAACCTGGGTAGATAGCCAATAAAGTTGAGGAGGAAAGCTGAAAAGGAGAGAGAAACTACAGGAATCCTAAATGTCTGTCTTGGATGACTTGAACAGATCCTGTGAGACGGTATCTCACCAATAATTCCTTGAAGTTTTGCACCTGGGGTCCGAAACCTGCTACACTGAAACTGAAGTCCTGAAATCCTGGATCACAAGGGAGTGCTCGGAGAGCTGCAGTTGCAAGGATTGCTCTTTTTCTGCTCAAAGTCTAAGCAGCTACTAGGAAGTTGTGGTCAGTGTTCGTTCTCTCTGGAAACGGACCTAAGAAGAGATTAACATAAATAATACCTCTTTCCTTTTTTCTTTTTCTTCCCCTCTCAAAGTAAAATTAACAAAATTCTGGATCCAAATAACATTGGGACAGCCTGAGTCTGAACCTGAATGGGCAAGTGGGGCCTTTGGGCTGTGATCTAACAGTGTTCTTTGATGAGGAGAGGGCCTGGATCCTCTGTCTGAGATGAAATGTACCCTAAACACTTACAGATGTCCTGGTAGCAGAGGCAGTCTTGCTGCCTAAAGAAATAGAGAAAGGCAATCACTCTCTACCAGTTCATACTGAAAAATATTGATCAGGTAAATGTTGCAGCCCAGCGGGAGCACAGCAGAGATCCTTGAATTATGTCCTAATAAGTATAGGGACAGCTTATAGGGACAGCTGATCTTATTAGCTTACACACATCACCTTAAAAACATAGCCATACTGCTTTTGGGATATGTGCCTGGCTGGCTTCATGGTGCTGAGTTGCACGGTCTGCCTGTATTTTCATGCAGCATAAGCTCAGGCATTTCTGCACTCTCTTTATGTGGAATAAAACTCCTAGAGAAATCAGCTACCTTCAGTGATTCTGTCCCACAGCCCGCCTGAGTCCCGAAACCAGTTTGAAACATAAAATTTGGGATGAAGATAGTTGTGCATATAGAAGGGGATTGGAGGGGACATTAGAAAGATAATTAAGGGAGGAATAACCCCTTGCACCAGGACAGGTTGGGGGCTGAACTGCTGGGGAGCAGCTCTGAGGAAAAAGACCTGGGAGTCCTGGTGGACAACAGGACGACCATGAGCCAGCAATGTGCCCTTGTGTCCAAGAAGGTCAATGGCATCCTGGGGTGCATCAGGAAGAGTGTGACCAGCAGGTCGAGGGATCCTCCCCCTCTACTCTGCCCTGGTGAGACCCCATCTGGAGGACTGTGTCCAGTTTTGGGCTTCCCAGATCAAGAAGAACAGTGAACTGCTGGAAAGGGTACAGCAAAGGGCTACAAAGATGATTTGGGGCCTAGAAGATCTCTCTTATGAGGAAAGGCTGAGGAACTTGGGGCTTTTTAGTCTGGAGAAGAGAAGACTGAGGGTGGATCTGATCAACACCTAGAAATACTTAAAGGATGGGTGTCAAGAGGTTGGGCCAGTCTTTATTCAGTGATGCCCAGTGACAGGACAAGAGGAAATGGGCACAAACTTGAGCATAAGAAGTTCCACCTAAACATGAGGAGGAACTCCTTTACTTTGAAGGTGCCAGAGCACTGGAACAGGTTGCTCAGAGAGGTGGTGGAGTCTTCTTCTCTGGAGACATTCAAAACCCACCTGGATACGTTCCTGTACAACGTGCTCTGGGTGGACCTGCTCTGACAGGGGGGTTGGACTAGATGGTCTGCAGAGGTCCCTTCCAACCCCATATAATTCTGTGATTCTGTGAATTGTTGCTTTCTTCCCTTATCCCCAGAGGAGAGCTGTTCCTTTTGTCTCCTGGTAGAACATACGAAGAGATAAAAACCAAATGCATGTAGGCTGGCTTTTATGCTAGTGCCACTTTTTAAAAAATGCCCTGCTCCAGTTGTGTTGCAAGCCTGCTAGTCTTGGCCACCAATCCCAGATTCCCAAAGGGAAAAATGTTTTTGGCTAGCAAGTGGTAAGGAGGACCTGGTGAATTGTTGCCAGTGTAAGAACCAAGGACCAATGAGAATTCTCCAGGAAACAGGGTTCCTGCTGAAGGAGAAGACCATAAATCCATAGATGAGGATTTAAATGCTTAATCACCTCAGCTGTTGAAATTTAGGCCACTGAGTGTTTTAGGAACCTTTTTTCCAAGCAGCTGTTTTTTGAGCAGTATTTTGCTCAGGTGTGAAACTAGTGGAGGCAATTTTAGGAGACACAAGATTGTCTTGGCAGAAGCGAAAGATCCCATCCCGAAAGGCGCTCCTGCAGCTGTGTGGTGCAGACAGCTGCACAGTGTCACTCCAGCTACTCACTGCAGACTTTGGGGATTAGGGTCACACCTTGCCGAGGCCATTGGGCACATGATTAGGATTTATAAGGAATCTGTAGTCCACATTTACCAAGGGATATTTTCTAAGGTCCCCTTTCCATTTTAATATAGCTTATTGCTCCCGTAAGAAGCATCCCATCCTTGTGACTGCGCATGTTTGTGAACACAATGTTTTTGCAATGTTCGTTTATTGTTGTGTTCTTATTTATGTACCCACTTTTGCTCATAGGTTGAAAATGTGCAGCTATACTCCGCAGAATGGCTCAAAGACCATTGAGGAAATAATCCAGGAGATGAAGCATTCTTGTTCTGTCCACTCAGTCTGTGCAGCAGCACAGAAATGCCACTTGAAACATAGATTTACATTTTCTGTGGGAACTACTAAAGCTGCTCTCATTCCCAGAAATTTGTGTTGTTCAATATAGGACGCTGAAACCTCTAGTGCTGCTTGAAAATATGAAGTCTTCTGCCTTTATTGCTAGCGCTCGGCTTCAGAATGAACACTAATACAGGCTATAGAAAATTTAATGTTGTAAAACCTATGGAGATTCATTAGCATTTGTTGACTTTTTACCCTGTTTTGCAGTAAATGACTCCATAGTATTCACCTCATCCAAGTACAATGAAGGTAGGAGCACAACTATTCCTCTTTTATTACATTTTCTGTCCTTGACTTTCGTCCCATATGTTAAATTAATAGAGACAGGAAAAATGTCAATGTTGACGTGATCAGTTTCATTGTGAATCTTCCCATAAACAGCCATGAATCCCATACAGTCTCCCTTTATATTCACCATGCGCAGAGTATCTTGCTTACAAAGCTTTGCAAGGAAGACTCGTGCAAATAAAAAAGAGAAACTGATTCTCTTAAAATGTTTTCCTGAGATGCCTCTTGTTGCAGTGATTTAAAGCTGTACACTTCTTGCAGAGTAAGGACACATCCATCCAAACATATGTCAAGTTTCTTTTTCGCAACTGTAGGAAAATGATCAGAGAGGGATGGATTTGAAGCCCTCTGACCTTTTCCATGTCATTTTTGAGCTGGCGTGAGTGCTTGAACTCAGGGATTGATCCTGGTGAGCTGTGGATCAGAGGGCTGCCTGCAGCCGCCACCTACCTCCCTGGCAAGGTCAGCCCCTGTTTGCCTCCCTCCTAATGAAGTTTCCTTCTGTAGTTTGTGCTCCTTTCTGTTTGCATAAGGGAAGTTGTGGCCACTTTTGAGGTTAAGCAAAAGTAATTAAGATTTTTGTTAGGAAAAGCTTGCAGCCACTCTAATTCCCTTTGGGTTTTGTTTGTGTTTATGGTTTTGGATTTTGGTGTGGGGTTTTTTTTTTTTTCAGTACAATATAAACCCAACGCATTTCCAGATCTGTTTCAGTGAACGAGTTCCTAATTATATTAAAGAAACTCACAACATTATGAGTTCTATGCCTCTGTTGCCTACCAAGTGGCTTTCCCATTGTAGCTGTATCATCTCAGCGAGCAAAATAAATGAGTCTGGTTGTCTCGTCTTAAAAAACCAAACCAAACCAACACAAAACCAAACCAACACAAAACCAAACCCCTCCCAAGACCCAGCTGGTTATTTAATTATTTGCAGGAGCTTAATCAGAGGCTGGAGAATTGCTCTGGGACTTTCTTTTCCAAGTATTTTGTCATATCACCTTCTGATAATGTGTATGATGGCAATCTAAGTGTTAAATCCTGTGTTCTTGTGTCCTTGTGCATTTTAGAACCACAAAAAACTTTTTTATGAGGCTTTTCTTATCCAAGCTACCTTTCTTCCCAACACAAACTTTGCAGTCTCTACCCATGGCAGACAATGAGGGGGTAAGAGATCCTAACACCAGACCTCAGGAAGTCATGGGGGTCTGTAAGAGGGATGCTGTCCAACCTGAGACCTGCATTGCAAACTCCCTTTGCCAGGGAGTTCAGGAGTTATCTTAGACAAGGGGGAGCAAGGACTGTGAGGGATCCCTGCAGCCAGGCCAGAGCTGTGTGGTTCCGATGACACCAAATCCAGCTGGGGAGCTAACTGGGACTATACTGTCCAGAGGTTTAAATTCCTCCTTTTTTCACGTAGTGGTAGTGTGGGGAGGCAATAGAAGCACTCATAATCACATTTTTCTGTGTTTCTAGCTCTTCTCTGTACTGACCACACAACATATAAAATGTACATTTGAAACAACAGGACATATTACAGAGGTGACTGGAGTTATACGAGGATAAAATAGGGGTTGGCAAAGAGTTGTTATTTGCAGTCTGAGTTCTGCTGGTGAGAAAATCTGTCTCCTTGGTGTTCTTTGATCTCTGTTGCTCAAGAAGTCAAGAGTGAGCAGTCTCCTTCCTGGGAACCTGTTGGATAAGCTCCTGCTCTTCTTGCAGAGCAGGGCTTGTGTTCTGCTTTTCTGTTAGCAGGGAAGTAGTTTCTCTCCCGGCTGATAATCACTTTACTTTTCTAAGTCACAAGGCTGGAAATTTGCCTCTTTTCTTTGTCAATGTCAAAGATGTTGGGAAAGCCAGTGGATTTTTCTCTCTAGGTTGCTGTCAAAAGGCATGTGTTCCTGTGTGGGATGATTTTGAGCTCAAAATTTCAAACCTGTTTGAAACTTCTCTGCACTTTCATTTCTGCAACTGCCCTCTTTCAAATGGGACCACTAGCAACAAACAAGAAGCAAGGTAGCGAAGATCTTTTTACTACCATTTTCTGTCTTTCAGGTACGCTCTGTACCTGTGTCTAGCAGTGCCCATTCTGCTTTAACCAGGGTTCTCAGTTTTGAATATAATATTTATTTCTGTTTTATTCCATCTTCCTGTGCTGCAATCCCAGTGGGACAAAAAAAATGCCTTTCAGTCTTCCTGGCAGAAGATGCCTGTGAATGAAGCAGTTGGCATAAAGTGCTTATGTGTTGAAAAAAATGTCATTTTCCCCTTTTCAAGGCCAAGTGTGTCACCTGTGATGTGTCTAATTGCTTTGAAGTCCAGGCTTTACACCCTTTGGCAGAGCATCTACAATGAAACTCTTGTTTTCATGAGCTGAGGCAACTGTGTTATATAGTGCCATATGTGCCAGTTGGTAGTGAATAAACACTTTCCTAGGAGTTAGAGAGAGAACAAAATAATGCTCCAAATGCAGGGAAGTATGCCTGGAAGAGTCAGTTGGGATAAATATTCTATTTCCATTTCAGAAGTTTTGTGTTCTCTGTATGGGTCAGGGCATTGCTTATCTGCTACAGAAAGGTAAAGGTAGTTTATTACTTCTTGTTGTCCATTTAAAAATTATTCTGTTGCTGGACCAGTTCTGGTTTCCAACTCTACCTTACTAATGGACTTGCTAACCTTAAGCATCCGAGACTTTAGAGTTAATTGTTTGATTTAATTTACCTGGCTGTTGAACATATTTTGGAGGAATTTACTGGTTTTCTAATTCCTCAGATTAGGATATATCTATATAATGGTATACTTATGTTTTCAGGTTTTATTTTATAATTAAAAATATCTTAGATATCACTAAAGAAATCATAAACTGTTCATGCATTAATGCGGTGGTGTAATAGGGAATATAAGAAAAATATATGAAGAATGATGATAATGTTTGGCACCTTGATCTTGCTGGGACAAATGAATGATATAGTAGCTACTATGAACCTTAGAGCAGCAAAAGTAAGACTTTGACCATGTGTATTGCCTGTTTAAATGAGGTCAGTGTTACTGTACCTCTTGCCTATCTGGTCCATAGCAGGTGCAAGAGTTGCAAAAATGCTTGCTATTAAATAAAAATTTATATCCATACTTTGCCAAAACCCTGGTCAAGCTTCTTCGTTACTTGGAAATGATCATAACAATGTGAAGTAGTTTGAACATGGGCCTACAGTAAAGTATACAACGCCCATTAAAAATAGCTGAAGTTATATTAATTCTACTAATGTTATATTTCTTTCTTTTTTCTACTGTTATATCCTTCAACTTCAACTTAGCACCTTTGTTTTGGGCTTTTTACTTTAGTGTCTGTTGATTTAGGAAAAGAAGTCTTAATAGAAAACTGAAATTTGTGTATATGTTCTGAACTGCATCAAAACTAATTTTTTTTTTTTTTTTTAAAACAAAACCTCTAAAGAGAACCCAAACCAACAGACTCAGTAAATTAAGATGAACAGTATGTTTCCATTTCACTTGGGCAATATTTGTTAATATGAATGAAGAGTTAGAGAGAAGTTATGGGGTAAGTTGCTTTTCTCTGTTTTTTTGCTTGTTTGTTTGTTTTTGTTGTTGTTGTTGTTGTTGTTTTTCTTTGTTCGGTTGGTTGATTTGTTTGTTTTGTTCAGTGACTACCAAGATGTTCACAGCCTCTGTAGCATCCCTCTTGACTTATTTGGATTTCCAGAGGCTCCTTAGTCTTTTTTAAAAATGAAATTGTGAGACCTGGGCATAAAAAAATCTGAGACTGAGACTGTCACTTATTACTACTGTCTGTGAGTTGTGTTTCTTCAAAAACTGCTTTCTCCTGCTTGTTTAAATAATGAATTGGGATATTAAATTAGGTGCTACTTGAAGGATTAAGATACTACTGAGACTTGGAATAAATTTAGACAGCCACCACGGTCAGAATACTTGGCAAATTTAGAGCTGATCATGTATTCCTGTTATCTTCACGGATAATTCCCCAATTCATCTAATCAGGCAGAGAAAGCAGGAGACTGCCCTAAATATACACTTTGGTATGCTTGAATGATTACTTCCAGGATCCCAGGAACACTTGCTTTTCAGCTTCCTGCATTGACACAGAAGCATTGAGATGGTGGGAAATGCCAGTGCTCTTTATCATGACAGCACAGGTGGATGGCCTTTGTTAACAATTAACACTGGAATGTCAGGTGTGTTTTTTTCTTAATCTCTCAGGAATAAACGGTTCTTTCAGGATCTGCAAGCAAGCAAATGGCATAAACCCTCAGCTTTGGCCAGGCCAATGGACTCTGGGTATAGCTAGAGCTGCTGCAGCTAAACTGTTTCCTTTGCATTCATCAGGTGTGCTGTGTGCTTTGTTTTCTTTCCTTTCTGAAACCTTTGTCTCAGAGCGAGGCTCACCCTCATTTCTGTATTGCTACTGCCTGCTTTATTCCTCAACTGTTTGTTTTCTTCCCTTCATTTCTGTTTCTCTCTGTCTCCTAAGGAAGTGACAAACCAGAAACAGTTGAGTGGTCAAGTGCATCTGAAATAAAGCAGGCTGATGCATATGGCATGGTTCACTGAATGGACCATTTCATTCTGCATCAGAAAAAGGTCCTTTCTCTGCCACTCATCCTTTTTACAGTGCTGAACAAGCTATTTCATCTTAATTTAGGCAGCAGTGAGACAGGAACAATGCTATGTGCCTTCTTTTGAGCACTTTGATCTTCAGGTTTGTAGCATACTTTTTATGTAGAGGCGTTCGTCTTACTAATTGTGGGAGGAGAACTGCGTAGGTCTGTTTTGTGTGGCTGGCATAAAATAGAACAGCTAACAATTTAGTATTTTTTTTTAAGCTGCTTGCCCATGGAATATGTTCATGTCTTTGATCTGTAATAGGTCAAGTTTGTCATCTCTTTCAGATCATGAAATAACCAAAGAATAACTTAAAATACATGATAGCTGAGCATGGAGGTCGTGGAGAGCACAGGACCTGTGCATTTCTCTGGGGCGGTGCTAGCCACGTCCTGTTTCCTACTGTCAGAAGGGCAATCCCATGAGACAAGTGTGCTCTACAGGACAGAGCTGCAGAACAGTGCCAGCACTGGTGCATCTTCAGCACCCACCCGTCCCACTGGCGCTGCAGGCATCTTGCCAACTTCGGGCAATGCCCCACCTTGCAGGCACTTGGCAGAGTGATGCAGACACATCCAAGTGACTCTACACAGAGCCAGTGCAAGTCTGGCTGGACTTATTCATCCTGGCCTGGCCTGACCCATCATCTGTTGGGCTGGATCTGAGCAGGCTTGTGCAGAGCCACTTGTGCCACTTTCTCAGCCACCCAGCTGAGAAAAATACAGCGAAGCTCTAGAGTAATCTGCAGGCTGCCAGTCTGCGTCCAGCAAGGCTTGATGACTGCAGCAGTTTTGGGGATTGCAATGACTGCACTGGTGTTGTGCTCCACCTGGTCTGATAAATCCAGCTGGACAGGAGCACCTGAGCCTCTTCTGTTGTGCAGCAAGGGCTGCAGGTGGTGAAGCTGCCCCATGGCAGGCTGTCACCTGCAGCTGCGTTAAACTGTCACCATAATGGTTGTGACATTGAGGACGCCAACATAGCCTAAGTTTGGGGGTTTTTTTGTTTATTTTTTTATTGACCAGATGGTTGGCTTGGGAAAAAGAAAGCAAGCAACAGATAAGCTTTGGGCCAGGAGCCAGTCCTCTTCCTTTTCCTTAACCAACCAACAAACAAACAAAAATCACGTCTTTCAAGAAATGCAAACTCTGCTAAGGCAAAAAAAATATTATGCTGATAAAGCAGAGTGCTTGAAAGAAAAGAGTATTCATTATCTTTGGAACAGATGGAGATCAGCAAGAAAGTTGTAATGGACTCCAAAACCTGTGAGGTTTTTTGAGTTCAGGATTGTACTGTCTTGTAGAACTCCTAATTGTCACAGAGAGTAATGAGTGGGCCTCAACTACTTTCACACTGGTAGCGATCTTTGCGCTGAATATAATAGGCCTCGAGTCAGAAATAACTTGGATATGTTGACTTTTAACGTTACACAATGATACTTCTCATAAAACACTTCAAAAGCAGGTATAGAAAGTTGAAGTCTGAAGAGTCGAAGAGGAACAAAGCAAGTCTCTGGTAGTTATTAATTTGTGAGATAGCACTTGAAAAATACTTCCTTGTAGACTCGCTGTGAAAAGAAAGTGAAAAAACTGGACTCAACTTGCAGCCCCACGGTGTAATGTGCGCTGTGATTCATATGTATTGTTATGAAGGCGCTGGAATAGAGAATAAAGGAACTGAATGTTCTCATTGGAATTCCCTTGATAGATGAACAGACAAATGGTTGTCTGAGTAAAGGATGGTATCAGAAATGAAATGCAATAAAGCATCAGATCTTTTTCAACTAAGCCACCCTTTTATCTTGCAGATAGTTAGAAAAAAAGGTGAGGTCATACATTAGAAATGTGTTTTTTCTCCCTTTGGTCTAAAGGAGATATTGGCAGATATAAAATCTAGAAAAGTTTTTCAATTCTTTTTGTTCTGTCTCTTAGTGGCTATTAGGAGGGATTCCTAATGAATCCTTATGAAGGATTTTTTCTTTCTTGTATGATACTGCCTGGCTTGGGACTTCAGTGCTCTGGTGCAATTCATTTTACAGATTTGCATGAACAAGGGATTTAAGACTTTCTTAGCAAGCCCTGCTCTTGTCTGAGCAAAGGCAGTGACTGGTGTTTTTTCTTGGTGATGGGTGTGCTCAGAGCAGAGAGAGGGCTTCGGGAGGATGTATACCTAAAGCTGCTCAATGGTGCAGAGCAAGGTGTCTCTGGCCACCTGCATACCACTAGGTGATGACCAAATTTTCCTCTTGGAAAACTGGACCATTAAATGTTGGGACATGCTTTTCTTACTCTTCCGGTGTCTGTTGGGTTCTGCCAGGGCTCCTGAGTGCTGTGGCTGTGGCTGTGTCTGAAGCTGTTGTTCCTGGCTGTGTTCTAGGTCTGAGATGTGCAAGCAAACCTTTAAGTTAATAATGCAAACTTGTAATTGTTCAAGTACTTTCAAAAATATAAGTACTTGCAAAAAGGTAAAGAAATGTTTCATTTTAATGTATTTATACAGAACAACTTGTTGAGAGACTTTGGTTTAGCGATTCACTTTCCTAATACGTCACCACAAGTTTACAAAGCTACATTTATTTTGATAATTCTGTACTTCTTGCATTGAAGCAAAAAACTGCTCTTTTTTTAAAAACAAAAATAACGAATAATCTCCTTTAGAAAATCTCTAATACAATTTTCAGATTTCTTGGAGAAGCAGATAACTGCGAGTCCATAGGATGGTGTGTAAGAGGACACCAAAAGCAGGGTCTTTGAAGAACTACTAGCATGCAGAAAAAGTAGAACCGACCTGCAAATGCTGATCAACATGAGGAGGAATTCCATAAAGTTCCTAAAGCAAAAATAAATGCATCTTCTGGAAAAAAAATAATCCTTTGTCCATAACTGCTGTTATGGGGAAGGCCCAGCTCTCTCCCAAGCCAAGCTGCCCCCTGCCTGGGCCACTCCCAGCTATAGGCTTGGCATGGTAGCATATGGTATGGAATACCTGTGTCCCTACTACAGCCCAGGGACAATTAACCCTCTCCCTGCCAGAACCAGGATGATAACATGTAAAGCTAACTGGTAAGTACCATTACAAGGGGAAGTGATTCGTTTATGAGGGAGAAGGACCTGGAAACTTTAAAGCGCTTCCTCTCAACAGGAATTCTTAATGTTTCACATCAGGCTTTCCCCTAGAAATCCTTTAAACAGCTCCACAATGAGGTCAACATCACAGTTAATTTGAGTAAATGTAAATTTCTGTTTTTTTAAAAGGGAAATTCTACAGCTGCTGAAAGTCCCTGGCCTTCATTAGTGTTTAGTTTCCATTGATTTTGTCATTATCACCAAGGATCACAACTTTTCTGGAAGGGCTTACGACTTAGATTGCCTCTGTCTTAGATCCTGCTTTAGCCTCTCTAAGAGTTTAGAGGATCAAGCTGGTAACTTAGCATTCATTGATGTTCAATATTTAACAAACAAAAGTATCCATGTTGACTGAGTTGTATATGTCTTGTAGTATGTGTTGGGATTCTCTTATTCTTAAGTACGTTGCAATGATTAGGCCAAGAAAACACAAACCGATTGCAACTGCTTCATTTCCTAATAGAAGAGAAGGTAAATCTGATTTTTTGGTATTTTATTTAATGCTAAAGAGATTAAGGATAATATCCTGGGATTGATATTGTGGAGTAGGCTCTTTCTGCGAGCAACAAGACAGTGCTTAAGTGGAGCTAGTGACCGGAAGAAACATCTCTGCCTTTCCTGTTTGTAGTTTCAGATGGCTTCTCAGTCCAGCAGTGGCTCTTACTCTGCCCTTTTGAGAGCTGGGGTGTACAGTAATTCACCTGATAGTTAAGAGCAGCCTACCTTGGGGGCACTTGTGCAATTCAGGTAGCAGCATCAGGAATTTTTCCCCTGGGAGAGTGAAGAGCTGCTGAACAGGATGTAGCAAGACCAGAGCTTTGTGGAGCTCACTTGAGACCCTATGTGGTGTGTGTATGCCACAAGATGCATGTGATGAGCAGTGACCCAAAACCCTGTTTCTTCCCTCTTGCCTTAGGGGAAAAAATAAAACCAAACACCTTGACATGCTTTTTAGGTCAATTTTTTTTTGCCGCAGGGATTCAGATTGCAGCATGTGGGCTAGAGCATGAGCTAAAGCCTGAGCTAAAGCACTTGAGAAAACACAGCTCAATAAACTTTGAACAGTCTTTTGAAATCAAAACTTACTAAGTGGGTTAGATACAAGAGGAGTGACATAAAATGCAGTCC
The DNA here is from genome assembly GCA_003697955.1 of Calidris pygmaea. Lineage (NCBI taxonomy): Eukaryota > Metazoa > Chordata > Aves > Charadriiformes > Scolopacidae > Calidris > Calidris pygmaea. Next base: position 3,661,061 of record QJSC01026092.1, read on the forward strand.
ATTGAAGAGAAAAGCATCCTCTGTTTTCCACAAACTTCATCACGATATCTTCAAGAATATATTAATATGAGGTAGCAGTAGTGCTGCTAAGATCCCAAGATGCAGCTGTCAAGTAACATCTGCCAAAAAGGGACTTGCTTCATTACCTCTAAACCTCTCCATTGCTCATTAGGTCTCACCAGATGGGGATTCAGTATTTTGAAGTCAGTCATCCTGTATAAAGTAGTTTGTTCATGACACTGATGAGCAATTATCTGCCCATACAGTTGGGACTTTTATGCTGTCTTTTTCAACTGAGTGTCAGCACAGGACACAACTTTAGCATTTGATGGCAAGAATAATTGAAATACAAAAGGCCAGTTTGGCTAACTGAAAAGGTTGAAGGTTTTCCATAATAATCTGTTGTTAATTTCCCTGTAGCAGAATCTACTATTATAACCCCTCATAAGGTTTTACTACATTTTTAAATTTTATTTTACTTTTTCAAGCACTGAAAAATACTAATTTTAAATTCAAAAATATTGTTCCAACCCACTCAGTGGAAGTTAAACTGCTGGGCGTAATAACTGCTGTATTTTTGTTGACTGAGGAATGTTTAATGGTTTATTAGAAAACTAATTGTTGGTTTAATCAGGAGAGTGACAGTAATAACTCAGTTCAATATTTTTATTGTCACCTGCAAATGCAGCTCTAAACAGGATTCATTCTAAATCCTGTATATGGTCTATTGGTACGAACATATGGCAATCCCCTTGAAACAAGCTCCCAATCTCTATTGAAATGTTTCTTCCCTATTTTCTGTTGTTCACAATCCTTGTTATAAACAGAATAAACCAAAACATTGTCCCCTGGGTCATGGGAATCATCCATCTGTGAGCTATTGTATTGATGACTCTATATAGCATCAGAATTTAAAAGTGATTAAAATCCTTGAATGATAATTTAAGTCATTTTATTTTCTCTCCACACCTGTCAATTAAATTAAAACACATAGGCAAATATAGGAAAGATGTGTCTATACACATGTACATATACACATATATATACGCATTTATATATACACAATAGAAATTCACAGTGGGAATTCTGTTTAAAAAAACAAACCAAACTAAGTTAAAATAATTCCTCTACAATTAATCATATTCATAGTTCATGACCAGATGCTGTCTTGCTGCCTTTGCTGAATTCTCAGTGAACTATATTTCATTGACTTCAACAGGAAAATGCCTTTAAGAAGACTTCAGAAGATAACCCTGAGGTATCTGAGTCACCATGGACAGCAGGAGGCACGCAGACTTTTTCACTGAAAATGCAGGTATAACATAATTTTGGGAAATGCACTGGTGTACTTAATTAACTGCAGCAGTATATTGAAATTTTTAAGGTCCTTTCTTGGCCATAGTGAAGGAAGTGGAGCCAAAAGCCTTCTTATCCCTTCATTGCATGATTGACCAGTGCTTTTTTTCAACAGTAGAGGGTTTTCCACACTCACTTATGCACATTTTCAGGAACTTTTCAATTGACTGCATAGGGAAAAGTAGGGTAAGGCTTCCCTTCTGTTACAGTACGATGAGAATTGAGGCCAATTTATGAAAAATGAAGCTGTCACCTTCTTCCCTTGTTTTCCAAGATCTTGCACTCTGAGCACAACCTCAATAGAAAAAACTTTTTTTAAATTTCTTTTTTTTCCCCTTACATTGGCATTTAATCATCCATGATGCTTGTTATTGAAGAACAGATTTTGTGGTCCTAGGAGGAAAAGCAAAATCTCTATTCAAGGTTCTAGAATTAGATAGATCCTTATAAAACTTGATAATGTGTAAGTAAGTAAATAAATAAATGATATTTCCCTTGAGGAACTCTAAGATTGTTTTCAATCTAAAGCACCCGGAGACCTCAGAGCCTTTGAGGGCTTCATCTTTCCAGCAAAGTTTCACCCTTCCAAACAGCCTATTACTGTATGATCAGTAAGTATGCACGTGTAAGTGCAAACATATAGAAACACTGAAAAAGTAATGTTAGAGCCAAGTCAAAATAACTTGACCATGAACATTTTTCTTCAGAAACATGATCGAAATCATTCTGTAGTTCAGGCTTTAACTTGACAAGGAATTCCCACACCTTTCTCGAAGTTTCAAGGTCAATATAGTTTTTAGTATATAAATTAAAAATGAAAAGGACTGTTTGTCATGTATGTTGACTGAGACAGATTTACTTCTTTTGCAACCGAGGTAAAAAGCATTATCAGCAAAAAGACACCAGTGTAAATCAGTAGCACAGAAAAAACATGCTGAAGTGGAATGGAAGGAATACAGCCTAAGTTGACAGATGGCAAGTCTTGCACTATGTTGGAGTGGAGAAGATACCCATGTTTGACAAATCCTAATGGAACACTCTAGATATTTGCTAAAAATTTCCTCTCTTCTCTTTTCATAAATTATGCAAGAACCGCATATAATTGCCCTGTACAGTCAGCATGTGAGCTAAATGACGAGCCTTTATGCATTTTGTTACAAAGTGCAAGGAATGCATCTTTCAGTGCTCCTTAGTGTATTACTCTCAGCAGATTATGCCTTGTAGTGTTTGCAAAGTGGTAGAGCGACAACTCTTCTGCCTTAATGGTGAGGTCTAGTGAATCAAAGCTCTTCAGATTAGATGCTGCCTCAAGAGGATAGGATTTAGTGTCATTACTAGCAACACTTTGTGATATGCCATTTTAACGGTGGCAGTACAAGCCACAAATTATTTCCACAAGCATCCGAAGCAGAATGTGTTTTTCCAGGCAAAAAATGTATGGCAAGGTCTGTCATTTTGGTTTCTTCTGCAGCCGTATACTTTATTGTTCCATGTGCTGACGGATGAGATGTTGCTGGACCTGACTGCAAGACTAAGGGCTAAATTCAACATTTCTTCAGGTCCTTGAAAGGGTGTGAATTTCAGTGGATTCTGGAGGTTTCTACTGCAAAATAACGAGCATGCCTTCCATCACCTTTTCTAAAAAGTTTATGCCTGTAACTGTTGTAGAACATTTTTTTCAGTGAGTGCTCCCTCTCTTCAGAAATTATTTAAAATACTTAGAATGCATTTGTGCATATTTGAAAACTGACCCTCTTGAATAGCAGAGACATCTTATGCATGTGTGCATAAAATTGGAACACCAATATTTGTGTGCTTAATTTACTTTTGGTGAAATATCTTATCTAAAATACAATACTTGGTAGCTCTGAGCTGCTGTTTCCCTCAAGTCAGATAGATAACAGGTTGTTAAGCATTGTTAGTTTAAAACATGGTCATCTTTGGCAAAGAGGAAGCAGAGAAGCTGTTCTTATTTCCCATCTGCATGCCAAAAGTAATTTATAGCAGCAGTTTTAATTTTTTTTTAATGTTTAGTTAAATGTTTTTAATCAATTTTTATTATGAAATAAAGTATATTTTGATTAAAATGCAGGCTGTGAACTCTGGCAGTTTTACTAGCAATTTGTGACACTTGCCTTTTTTTTCCCCCATGGCTAGACTGTTTCATATATAATTTACTGTGACAAAACACTGGCCCTACTTATTGTCTATAAATACCAGCCCATTAGAAATGTGTCTGAGGTGTAGCGTTTTAATGGTTGCATAATGTTCTTGGACCTGGAGTTAATGGAATAGTAAACAACTTTTTGGTTACAAAAGCAGTGAAGCAGAAGTGTTCCTCCATAAAATCAGTTTATTGTAGACAGAGTCATAGATGTATGGATATTTCATGGCAAGCACAATAATTTGTATCTACTTACAGACAAATATGAATTCTTCTCATCTCAGTTATATGAATATTTTTGAAGGTGTTAGGCTCATCTTATGATGATCAGGATTTGGCTGTGTACACTCACTGCATAAAGAGAAAAGGTTATCACTGCAGTGAGCCTCTTCATGAAACTTTATGTAGTGCCAGTAGAGATGTGAATTAGACAGATTTTGATAAATACAGATGGTTTCCTTCCCATACATGGAGTATGGGAAAAAACACCTACAGCATATGAGTAGGAGGTAGATAAGTATGTAGCGCTTGCGAAAAATCCATAGTTTATAAAAAGAACCCGATGTCATTTACTGGCTTTTTGCCGTGTCTTAATTACAGAGCTGCAAAGTTCAGAAGAACTGTAAAACGAGAACAGTGAAAAGATGGTTGTGCTAAAGAGATCACACTGAGGTAGCAGTTAAAAGGAAGAAAGAGTGGGCTTATTTGCCTTTTAAAAATTATTATAATCAAAACAAAAGAGAAAAAAAAGATTCAAACAACTTCCATGTCTCTCAAGCAGAAATCCCATTAGAAGAATATTCACAAACTCTCTGAATTTCTCTATGCTTTGAAAAGCCCTTTATCTGGTCTAGATCATTTCAATAGATATTCATCTCATCCTTTGTTTCAGACAATCAGAGAATCATAGAATGGTTGAGTTTGGAAGGGACATCTGGTCCAACCACCCTGCTCAAGCAGGACCACCTAGAGCTGCTTGCCCAGGACCCTGTCCAAAAGGCTTTTAATATCTCCAAGGAAGGACACACCATGACCTCCCTGGGCAACATTTGCCAGTGCTTGGTCACCCTCACAGTCAAAGACTGTTTCCTGGTGTTCAGAGGCCATGTCCCATGGTTCAGTTTGTGTGTGCGGCTTCTTGTCCTTTCACTGGGCACCACTGAAAGAAGCCTGCCCCCCTCTTCTTTGCACCTAAATATCTTCAGGCATTTGTACACATTGATAACATTCCCCCTAAGCCTTCTTTTCTCTAGCAGTCCCAGTTCTAAGGCTTTCTTCACAGCAGAGATACTCCAGTCTCTTAATCATTTTAGTGGCCCTTTGCTGGACTCCCTCCAGTAGCTCCATATCTCTCACACACTCGAGAGCCCAGAACTGGACCCAGAACTGCTTCAGGTGTGGCCTCACCAGTGCTGAGGAGATGGGAAGGATCACCTCCCTTGACCTGTTGGCAGTACTTTGTCTAATGCAGTCCAGGGCACCGTTAGTTTTCTTTGCTGCAAGGGCACATCTTTTCCTGGCTCATCTTCAATAGGAACCCCATGTCCCCTTCTGCAAGGCTGCTTTCCAGCTGCTCAGCTCCCAGCATGTACTGGTGAATGCAGGGTTTTCAGCCTTTAGCAGTGACTATTCCAAAGCCCTTCAAGCAATCTTCCAGAAAATCCTTATGATTAGGTGTTGTTTTGTTTATCACAGCCTTTCTCAAACTTCTCTTCAAACTAAGGAATCCTAATTTTCCCAATGTTTTCTTATGGGTCATATTTTGTAGCTCACGATCTATGTAATTTTCTGATCGTTATTGTGGTTGTTTTTCCTTGTGACTTTCTCTCTTGGACCATACCTTTCTTCAAGTGTTAGCGTTATCAGTTGAAGCTATAGTTGTTGCAGAATGAAGAATTAACTTCTATTTCTTGCATAAAACATTCCAGTTTAGATGTCTCAGTATGACATTTATTTATTTATTTAGTTGCTTGTTTGTTTATTTATAGTTTTGATTTGTTTCCAGTTTGTTATCTGTTTCAACTCTCTGGATTTGTGTTAAAAGCAACAGCTGTTTGGTTTTGATTTTGTACTTAAATGGTTGATTATTCCTGATAAATTTAGTATTCTGCACTCCAGTTGCAGATCCAAAAGTTGAGCAACTTCTTGGCAAAATCATTAAGCCACTTGATACATCTCCCTACAGAGCCATTGACAGTTTTGCTAAAGTTACCATTGGAAATTGTTCTGTTTTCACAGGGGGAAAAAAAAAAAAGCTTGCCTTATCAGGCTTTGTACCATTTCAGAAATTTTTCCTCCTCATACCCTCAGCCTTACATTCACGATGAGCAGCAATTCACAGAGAGATGATTACTACCTTCTGAGCTGGTGAAACTGCACAGCTACTGCATCACCTTTTAGAAGGGCTGTTATTTACAAGTCTCCTGCTTCTGGACCATCCGTGACGCTTTGAAAAACTCCCCCTTTCTTTATTCAGTGGAATTTAAAGAGCTTGTGATACATAAATATGTCTAATGCAGTGAAATAGTTCAGTGGGCTGAATAAAGCAGAGCCGAAGCAAGATAGGGATCAAATTATCCTGTAAAGAAAGTTATATATTGGCTGCCAAGTTTAGCAATCTCACCGTCTCTTCCTAACTCTTCAGGAAGCACTTGAAAATCTATCTATGTTAGGAAACTTCACGAAATAATCACTATCAGTGCAATCAAATTCCTTACCTGACAGCATCACATTTAACGTTAAAAGTCTTTAGTGCAGTTGATAAAAGTGAGCTGCAAGAGTTGCTTCTGAACTGAACTCATCAGTTCTGCCAGTTCACTGGCTGGTTATTGAAGAAGAGAATGATAGGCTCTGGTTCAGGTTAAAGGCAGGGAGGGGGGTGAGGAATCTGTATGAGTAATTGTAATTTTTCTACAGAGAAGTTTGCGTTGTTTTCATAAACATGTTTTTATTGTAGCCCTGAAGCTAGATGCTGGTGCACAAAAGTATTATTAAGGCTGGACTGGAGGATAATCAGTCCTGTTAGATCTCTGTGTTAGAACCTGTCAGAGAACAGAATTTTTGATCAGACAAGATTACATTTTTATAAATGTTCTGAGTTCTAAAACAATGTAAGACCTTTTTTTTTTTTTACTTAGCAATGATTTTTAAAATAATAATTTAAAAAAAAGCTTTATGCTTATATTAATCTTGTGATTTTTATTTACTGTGTTTTAGGAACATCCCTGTCTTTGAAATATCAGTGAAAATTTAATTGAGAAAATCAAGTTTAATAAACATGAATTTCCGAAGGAACTGGGGACTTGTCATGTTCATGGAAATACTCAAAAATGTTCTTTAAGGAGAAAGGAGAATAGAAGGAGAATGAAATAGAATCACACAGAACTTCAGGTAAATTAATTGCATAGGCTGCAATGGAAAAAGGACAAAAAACTGAAATATGAGATTGTCAGATTCATCAGTAATATCCCTTTCAAGCTCTTTCTTTCATTTTTTTTTTCAGTCTTAAGAAATATATAATTTTCTTTTGGAAGTAAAAGTCCTTGGTGTTTGGAAATACGTTTAAGTGCAAAAAATGCACACTAAGGTGAATTTAATTTATGGTGTGTTTACTTTATAATGATAATACAATAGCAGCAGAGTGAAAAACTAAGAATCTTCTTGGCATTCTAAAAGGTCTAATGGAGTCAAATAGGAGGACAGGACTCTTCCTGGGTTTTTTTTATTCTTCCTTTTTTTTTTCTCTCATTCCTCCTCTTTTGTCTGTTATGAAGTATGTTTGACTCTAGTAAGACTTGCATCCAGACCAGGTACATGACAGGGATATAAATAGAAACATCATCATCTAGTTTTGAAAGAGATGTTACTGAAAGCCATCTGTGGAATTATCTACTGAAAAAAAAAAAAAACTTTATAAAAAGGATTTAATTCTCAAAAGATATGCTATACAGCACTAAAATACCAGTTAAAATGTATTAATGAAACAGATTGCTACAAAAGAAGCTCTTGTATTGCACTGAGTGAAATATTTCCAGATACACTGCTTAAATTTTTATATACTAATTTTTCTGAAAATATATGTTAGTTAACGAAAACATGAGGAATGCATTTACATTACATTACATCCTAGTTTGGTACATCTGTTGCTTTATCCTCTAGCTTTTAAATCATGGTGGTTACAGTATTTCAGAGAGATGTGTTCAACATGTTCTGTTGAACTTAATTGAGCTAAAAGTTAGCACTTTTAGAGGTACCACTGTTTTAGTTTACCAACATTAATGATTTTTATTAATAAGCAGATTTAATATTTTGTTGTGGTCAGTTTGAAAACAGTAAAAAATGTGAAGATATTTGCTCAATTCCACATGCATAATTCCTGTTGATGCCAAGGACAGCATGGCATTCAGAATATATGCTTTTATCTCTAGTGGTTCTTTTCGTTTTCATTGTATCGTTAGACATTTCAACTGCTCCTAATGTATTTTAAAAGACCATATAGTGCCTTCTGATCTCTGCTGGATCACAAAGCAAATGCTGGAAAAGTCTCTTCTAACAGAAACATTAATCAATGTGAGTTGTCTGAACTGATTCATTAGGGCTGGCAGCTTTCCAAAGCACCAACTTTTCTACAGTTCCAGCTGCGATAACTTTTCGTTTATCGTGTGTTTATTGCTTATTGAGATGTTTCAGGAGGAAATTATCTCTCTGGATGAAAATGAAGATGGTGCAAATAAGACGGTTATAAACCACATATGAATTCTTAACAGAGCAGCTATAAATCACTTGTCATAAGGAATTAGTTATTGCATAGTATTCTCCCGTTCATTTTACCTCAGTCTTGCTTTCTGTTAAGTGCTTTGTTAAATGTATCTTGAATGAAATTCCTTTCCATTTTCTGTTTTTATTTTGTTGGGGAAGTATTTAAGTAGTGCATAAGCTTGTATTTGTTTCCAAAATTGTGAAAGGACCTGAAAAATGCTTCTAGTTTTCTAAGTATCTCTAAACTGAGGAACTGCCTGGTCGCAAAGATGTTAGGTGATGTTACTGGAGCTATGTAAGAAAGAGACCTTACTGTTTCCTGGAAGCAGGGCTGATGGAAGTCCAGGCTTTGCTATCAGTCTGTCAGGCATGTCTTTTGGTGGATCCTTTTCTTCAGGCTGGGATGAATTAGAGTGGGAGCAGGCTCTGGCAAGATTGGCCTGTGTGTACTAACTACCTGATCGCCATAATTAATTCCTGGTGTAGTGAACTGATTTACGCTGTGTAGATCTTCCATAAATAGAGCTGAATTAGTTTCTAATGAGACATGCAAGAATCCCTTCTTACATGCTTGAAAGCTTTTCTAAAAAGTTATAATTAAGCTTTTACTTACAAACTGTGTCTGTTTTTAAAAAAATAATTTCTATTCAGGATACAGAAAATGGGATGCAGTTAGTTGTTACCTCATTACAGAAAACTTACTGTTCTCTTAAAAGCAAAAATTAGACCAAACATTTGCGTTTTGTTGTATTGTTAACATTTTTTTTTTTTTAACAGTTCTCCTGCTTGCTTTTTTTTGAAGTAATGTTAAATTCACAGAGGTATTTCATACCACTAACCAAAACCTGATGGGTCTTAGGATGGGTCTTTTGAATAAAAGATCCTGTTGAAGTTGGTTAACCTTGTTTATAGTTACTTTGGCTTGGTATAGCTTAGTGTAATTTTGCAAGTGTGATATATAGCTTTCTTGTATGCCATAAACAGTGTCTGGCATAGCACAACAATGAAGTTTTGGCTTTAAAAAAAGTAGTTTTGGCAAAAAAAAAGCAGAAGGACAACCAAAGTTTGCCGGGGAAAAAAAAGAGGAGGGAGGGCCTCTGAGGAATATAGCTAAACCTAATGAGTATTTTTAACACCTTCAGAATTGCATTCAGAGTAGCAAAATACATTCAAACAATTTTGTCACTCACTAGTGTTATGAGTCTGTCGTTTATAGACCTAGGAAGGTTATTAACTGGTCTTTAGTAGAAATAAGATCTGTTGCCAAGTGGCTAATTAATATTTCATTTGTATTTATTTATTCATAGAAAGGCTGTTTGTTTGTTTTTTAAAAAAAGACTGTCATTGCGGTTTCTGGCTAGTGAATTAACTATCTGTTGCAATGTACTAATAGGATTTGGCCCTTGTAATTACAAAAAAAATAGATAGTTCAAATTTATTATTTATTATATTGTCTTCATTAATTACTCTTATGCATGCAGTTTTGTGTATTGCTTCAGTTGTAATGCATTACTGGAGCAGCTGAGAACTGCCCTTCACAGACCTGTTACAGTGTCCAACTTTTTTATAGCCATTATTAAATATGAAACTTTCAGAAGGTGCAACCAGAGAAACTGCTGGGAAACTGGGGAAGAGATTCTGGGGCCATGAGTGTTCCTGACCACCAAACCCTGCTTGAGAAATGTGCAGGTCTGATCTGTTAGTCCTGTGGGAATGCCTAGGGTGCTCTTAATGGCACTTGTCTCCTGTGGTTAGGCACGCAAATCACACTCTGGCTACATGGGGAGGAGACACCTTTGTTGGGTGTGTGTAACAGGTTTTATAACAGAAGCAGGGCAATGTTAGCATTCAGCACTATGAAGAACATCTCAGAGGGTTCCCAGGCAGTGTGTGGTACCTGAGCTATCAGGTTCTTCCCTCTGTTGGGAGAAAACAGTCCCTCCAGTTGCTCTTGTGAGAACAGCCAGCTGTAAAATGCTGATTTTTTTTTTATCTAAAAAATGATAATAATTATAAATAAAAGAAGTAAAATTCTAAATACTGGGAGAAGTTCATTTAGGATTTTCACTCAAATACTTCTGCTTTTCAACTTCCCAGGGAAAAAAGCCCCTAACTTTTCCAGTGAAAGACAGCATTGTGAAGAAAAAAAGAAGCCATTTTTTGTGATACAAGCACTAACTGTATTTTAATGTTTCACTATACCATGCACACATTTATTTTTCATCTGTTTGCACTGTATTTCTCTTTCACATACTTATTAACTACAGAGAGTAAATTGTATATGTTTTTCCCTGCACAGTATCCCTGCTTTGTTCCAATATATCAGTAATTTCTCTATCCTATTTTATGTTTTATTGATCCCTGCCTTCATAGCACTTTGCCTGCTCTAACTTTATGGCTGCTCCTGAGGTCCTAAATGTGTCAGTCTGGACTACAAAGGCTCATTTTTCTTCCCAGTTATGACCCCTTCCAGAATTTAGTTGTAACTTCTACTTATCTTTAAATCAGTGCTTTCAGTTAAAGAATGCATCCACGCAAAGCAGAGGATACTTTCTAAGACTGTGGAAGTTTACACATGACTCAGTGTAGATGCTTAGAAAAAACTATTAAAAAACAATTGGCAAAGTATCTAGTACAAACATAAATTATATCCTCGATGCACTTCGCAACTGGCAAACAGAAAAACAGTAAATTAAATGGGATAAAATTGCCAAGTAATCCTTCAAATTTAACTTGAGTGTGTGTGTGTGCAATTAATTCCAAAAAATGTAAAAGGAAATACTTCAAAGGCAGAGCAGAGGTCTGGGACTGAAATCCAGCCTTTGTCAAAATCATTGAGAATCTTGCCTTTGATTTTAACAATGTACTTTCATTTCTTCTTTCTGTTTTCCTTAAATGCTTCCAAGAATCCATCAGGAAGTATCTCATGGGGCAAAAAATCAAGATTCAATGTTACATGTTGGCTTCAGTGTTGGTAGGAAGCGTATGGTGGCTGTTACCCTTACAATCTCAGACTTGCTTTAATGGGAAGAGCCTTTCTTCTGACAAAAACAATGCAATGTTCTTGCACAGAGAATAAAAATCCCTGTTCAAATGTTTTCTGCCTGTCTGCACTAACTTTCAGAATTCTGTTATGATCATCATACAGACTGGCGGAGAGGATTAATGAGGTTTTAGGCATTTTGTCTTTGCCTTCCCCAGGATGCTAATAGCTTGTGTGTGTGTCTAGGTTAAATGAGGCTTTACTGTAACCATACATTAGCAGAAGCAGAATGCTTTCCTTCTTTTTTCCTTAATTAGACCAGCTGAAAAAAGTGGGCTAGATACTAAATTTGGGTCAAAATTACATTAACTCTCTCTTGGTGGCTCTTCGCACAGGGTATGAGCACAAGTATCCCATGGCTGGGTGGGAATTCTCACCTTCATCATACCCTGGGCAATAATTCAGGTTCACGCCTCAGGTTCAAATTCTTGTGTTATCCTCATCCTGTGGTAATATAAAAAATGACAAGAAAGAATAATTTTTTCTTAAAAACATTGTGTGCTACAGATACTTTGTTAGAAATTAAATTGTGCCCTCCCCGCCTGCCTTATCAATTTAGATTAGTATTGCTGGATGGTAAGATAGTGTTCAGTAACATGATAGTGATTCTGCAACCTGGGCCCAGTGATGGGAGGGCTGAGGGAAGAAAAATTGTCTTATATGGGTAGCAGTGTGTGTCTGTCCTTTAGCAACTGAGTGATGCCTGTCCAGATACGTACTGGAAGGTTTTTTTTCCTATCTTGAGTCTCTGTGAGAGCCCTTGGTACAGTACGAAAAGTAAAATAGGGTTTTGGATGAGAATTTCCAGGAAGTTGATTTGTGTTACATATGCCTCAGGCATTTTCTTAAAACCTAGTGTTTCTACTTCAATATTTACAGCCTCAAATCTTCTGTCTCAAAACTAATTATTTTGCTTGTTGCTTGTGATGAATATCTGTAGCACTATGCTAACACTGTACATAACAGTAACTCAGCTGCCCTACCCTCAGAAGCTTAACTACTGAAAATCAATGCTATCATTAACTACATAAATATGCACCATTAAAGTTGTTTATTACTCCACTTTTCTGTGTATTGCTTCTTAATTGGGCATGTAGCCTCAGTGTTCTAACAATACTAAACATGACCACTTCTTCATATTAAAAGCATATTGTGTTATAAAATTCTATGAAAATGGTAATTAGTGCTACAGAGTTAATAAGTTTCTCAGAATTCTGACTTACAGATCCATTTTTTAAATATCGATCTCCACATGGAGTGGTATCCTCCCTGAATATATTTCTGATGGATCTATTCTTCTTTCTGATAGGAATTGTACTGCAGATACTCCTTGTCTTTAATACTGCAAAAGACATTGTAAATCACAGACTCATAGAATGATTGAAGTTGGATGGGATCTCTGCAGGACATCTGGTCCAACCCCTCTGCTCAAGCAGGGCCACCCAGAGCCAGTTGCCCAAGACCATGTCCAGAGGGCTTTTGAATATCTCTAATAATGGGGACTCCACAGCTTTTCTGGACAGCGTGTGCTTGGTCACCCTCACAGTCAAAGACTGTGTCCTGGTGTTCAGAGGGAACCTCTGGTATTTCCGTTTGTGTGTGCTGCTTCTTGTCCTGTCACTGGGCACCACTGAAAGGAGCCTGGCTCCCACTTCTTTGCAGCTAAATATCTGCAGGTGTTTATATACATTGATGAGATCCTTCCCTGAGCTTTCTCTTTTCTGAGATAAACAGTCCTGGTAAATCGCAGCTTCTTAAATGTAATTGAGTTTGAATGTCTATCTGTTGCATGGGGATTATACTCAGTTGTGTACTGTGTAAATGTGTGTGTATTGTGTACATATTGTGTATATGTATGTATAATTGTATATATATGTATATAAATACATTCTTAATATATCTGTATATAATATGTTTATAGAGATATGCAGATATGAAATTGTTTCTTTACATGAAACTTGAAAATAAAGCTAGAGTTCAGATGAGAAATCACCTATTTTCCAGAATTCTTGATAAACTAATATTTGATTCAGAGGTGTTTTATATGATATCTGACTTCACATTTCATTAAAGTTTTACAGCTTTGTTGTCTCTTAGTGAATCTTTGGGATGTTATCCTATACTCATTTCAAATTTATCCTAATGGAATAACATCATTCTTTTTGTCCTTTTTTTATTTGTAAATTTAGCATGTAAATCCTGGCAATCTGTCATCAGTAAATACATACTTTAATCAAATTATTAGTAAGCATTTGTATTATTTTATACTCCAAATGCAGAGTACGGTTTCATTCACTTATTTTCAGCTGTAGTATATTTTGCTATTGTTGGCTCCTAACTACAAGAATCACTTTTGAAAAATCATAAATTATTTTGCTGTAAGATATTGATGATCACTGTAGTCACTGAGTAGCCTACATCTAAGTTATGGAAATAAATTTTTCTAAATGCCCAAGCTACCTTTGAAAGTGGAATTGTTATTTTTAATGATGCTGGAAAATTACTTTCTCTCATATGTGCTGGGAAAAATGTTCCAAAGTATAAAACAATCTTAAACAAAAGTTGGTTACTTAGAAATTGGATAATATTTAGTGATGGCCATTTTGCGCATGATGCTAAGATTTTACCATACTCTTGCTTTTTTCAGACCAACATCTAATCTATGAAGGGAAGATAAATTTTCTGAGACCTATTTTTAGTTTTGTTTTCTTTTGCTTGATAATTATGACTGCCCTCACTGTGATGTGAGATGGTGCTCCTGAGAAAGAAAGGAGAAAATTCAGTGGTTATGTAGTTTTTATTGCTTAAAACATGAATAAAATTGCGGTCAATTAGGTAATATTTTCAGTGTTCTAGTAAAATTTTAGTGAGAAAAAATACCTTTTAAAAGTAAGATTATTGTTTAACATTTCTTTAACTGTTAAAAGGAGGTTAAAAGTTAGGTTCTGTGACAATATTTTCAATTCTTTTTTTTTGTACTTCTGATCTCCCGCAAATTAAATAAAATTATGAAATGCACATGGTTTACACAAACACAGATACTTTAGTGGTGTGACTTCAGCAATGGTGAAATCTGTCCTGACTGTCAAGATGCTAAAACATTAGAATCAGAATAACCACACAAAATACCATGGAAAAAGATTGCTTACAAAATGCGTACTGCAAAATGTAGCTATGGAATCTTTTCTATCTGATAAATATTTTAAATGAAGACTACATCACATTAGTTCAGACCAGCTGCATGTCTCATTTAATGTAAGTACTTTGTTTTCACCGTATAGTGGTGTCACATCTATTGCTTTGAAAAATTGATACTCGTTTTTACATAATTCATAGTATCATGCCTGCTGAGATGAGTGAAAAATGCTTAATATATTCATGGCATTACTTCTGTAACATTTTCAAGGTCAGACGTTTAATTGATGCTTGATTCTAATTCTGTCAATGTCAGAATGTTCATTTTTAAAAAGGGAAATGACAAGGAGAACGTTTTTTAAAATAACTTTTTGTGTCTGAAGCGTACACAGAAAATATTGTGAAGACCTTACACCTGATTTGTGTTGACTCTTCTACATGATGATAGCTTTTTATTGTATAATCTGTATATCTGTATAATTTATTTTGGGGGTGTGGCATAATTATTGATAATTTTGAAACCTGTGGCCAAGGGATCAAAAATCTTTCCAAGAACAATACTGTATATACATTTGTTTTTATGTTGGCTGATGTTTGTCTTTGAGAGGATTTTATTTGGCTGCGTTCAAAAGCCCTACAGCCTTTGGAAGTTGGTTTATAAACCTTATGGAGTTGGTTTCACTCTCCTGGGAACGGTCAGGCTACTGACCAAAGAAAAAGGGGTGCATGAAAGGGTATCCTGGGTAACAGAAGTCTGGTCATGCATCCTGGTCCCTCTGTCTTTCAAGCCTATGGGTCACTGGCTTGTCTCAGTTGTCCTCAGCTTCCCGCCAACCCCTTGGTATGCTTTGACAGAGTATCCTTAGCTCAGCCCGCAAGTTATGAAGCTGCTGGGCAGCAGGAGCTGAGATATGTTCTCCTTTAACCAGGTGCACTTCACTCATCTCCCGCCTTTGCAACGGTGTAACAATGATAGGGCTGGGAGACACTGGGAATCACCAAGGGATGCATCTGATTTTCAAGCACAGAAAACGGTGAGACATAAGGGCAATCAATTAAATTGATCTATAACTCCTTAAATTAATACAGTACGTTATTTTGGGGGACTGCTATGCAAAGAGGAGTGGAATTCTTCAGTTTTAATCAGCTACCCTAAATCTACTCTACACTGAAGATGCAAATCTTGGTAAGGTCACTTTGCAGACCAGCTCTGCGGTTAGAAATAACAGAAATAAATCTGCAAAATGAGGAAGGTCAAGCAAGCTCAGCTGGGAGAAGTGTGTAGATGAAACGAGATTGTCCCACTTCAGCAAGTGTTTGCACTGTGGGTAGGGAACGTGGAGAAGATGGAGCCAGAAAGGGAGAGAGGAGTTAGAAATACAAAAGATGAAATGTATCTTTTGGCATTTTTGCTCTATTATATCCTCAGCAAAACTTCAAATGTACTTGGAAAAGTTTCCTGATGGTATTTTTCTTGTTAATTTAATCCTTGTTTCAACATACACTTGGTCCCCCTAAGACTTGGGAGTAGAAAAAACTGCAGTAACTCATTCTGTTTATTCAACTTTGTTGAAATAGGATGATACTGTAAGGGTGATATGTGCTGCCAGTGTTGGACAGATGGTTTGTCTTCTGGGAGTTCTGTGTCCCTAAACT
The DNA here is from genome assembly GCA_003697955.1 of Calidris pygmaea. Lineage (NCBI taxonomy): Eukaryota > Metazoa > Chordata > Aves > Charadriiformes > Scolopacidae > Calidris > Calidris pygmaea. Next base: position 3,677,173 of record QJSC01026092.1, read on the forward strand.
ATAAAGGAGAATTAAAAAACTTAAATGAAGTTAACTTTCTTTAAAAAAAAAATAAATAAAAAAAAAAATACTGCATTGTTCTGAGAAAAGTAGTTGCATTTTTGTTTTCTTCATTTCTTGCTATATGTTTTGGAGTTCTAACTCCAAACGAAATAAGGGAAAATTATGTACAAGTATAGATTTTTAATTTTTTTTTTTTCCTTTGCAGTGACATTAACTATATCTTTTATGTGCAGTTATGTCTAAGAATCTGGGGAAAGAAAGTGCAAAGTAAATCATAAGAAATAAGGGTAGAGTAGAGCTGAAGAAGATAGTCCAGTCCATCACCCTGTCTACAGGTAACAATGACCCAACTTAAATAATTCCCAATGAACGTACACCTAATCTTTTATTTACGAAACTCCAGTGAAAGATTTTAATCTGTCAATAAGTTTACTGTCTAGACAAGTGTTTAGCAACCCTCTTTTTTAGACTTCTTTTGTTCTTTAATGACCAGCCTAAATATCTTCTATCTCAGAAATTATGCCTACTACTTACTGACCTAAACCTAACAAAGTGCAACATAATTTGCTTGTGTCCATCTTGAAAGTTACAGCGATGTCTCCTTTTAGACTTTTCTAGCCCAGACACTTTAAATATCTGTTCACACACTCTGTTCTTGAAATCTGACTGTTCTCATTGCCCCTCTCAGACCTTGTTCTGCTACTTTACCACCTTCTTCAGAACAAAGCCCAAAAGGGAAATGGTGCTCCAGATGGACTAATCCCAGCAACCAAGTGTAGAAGGTCCTTTTTTAGCGTGATGATTTGGGAAAACAGTGATCAGGATCATTCCTGACTGTACTTCTACACTGTTTAAAAAAGTCTCACAAATAATTCTTTAGTGTATAGTTCAGCTGCTAAAATGTTCTAGGCACAATTCCTAGTAGGAATGGTGTGGGCATTAAGCCACTCACGTTTGGATGCTAAGGCAGCTCATAAGCATAGATTTGGGCTCCTCCAGACCATTTGGCCTAAGTGTCTGTGAACATTTCCAAGACCACCTAAATTTGCTACTCTGAATATTATGAGAGCCATTGAAGAATTGCTTTTTATAGTAGCAGTATATATTCTGTTTTCATTGAAGTTTTCTAGTTTCTTATCAGATTGTTTTGTGGTGAAAAAACATTTGAAAGATGACTTCTGGAAAAGAGATGGACTCTTTTCTTTCTTTTAAAGTTACTTGTATTCCCAGGACAAGTATTCTATTTTGTACAACTTACTGGGGATTCATAGGTTTTTTTTCTTTGTTTCTTTTAATCCTGTGGTTAAAAAATGTTTTTCTAGCATAGGCTTTTCATGAGAAGAGATGAAGAGACAGGGAGAGACATTTCACATGCTAGAATGGGCAAAGTCAGGGGAGGAACTGGAGCACAGACCTCTATTTCTGAGGTCAGTGTCCAGATTAATGTGATTTTAGGTATCTGAGCAATACCTACCTCTCAAAATTTAAGGGCTAAAATATTTTAAGTTAGCTTATTCACAAATTCCTTCAAATACTTATTTGAGGAACATGTCATAGTATCTTCTTTTTGAAAAATATGCAAAAGTTTAGAGGAAAAATATGCATACATTTCAAGTCTTGTCTCCTTGTCCTCGTATTTGAGTGTCTCTGCTACTTTGGGGAGGGAAAGGCTAAATGATTTACAATCACAACATTAAATATATTTGTTCCATACATAAATAATTATAGCTTCAACTCACAGTTTCTCAGTTTTACTCTGGACATTATTTTTTACAATGGGTTTTGTCTCCTGAGTTTCTGGTATACGATTATAGTCTGCCACTTGGTTGCACTCTGATTTTGAATTTTGTTACTTCACTGAGAGTTTGATTGGATTAAACCTACACATGACAGGAATCCTTTGGGTGAGCAAAGAAACAAGAGGCAATTGTCACCATGCCTTGTCCTTTAAAAAGGACAGTTATGGTTTTTATTGAAGTCCCAGTTCCCAGACTCTCGTTTCTGAATTTTTTAAATGAAACCCTTGTGTCTGTATATAAAATCTAAGACATTTGAACTTGAAAAGCATGACAGATCACAAGCACATAGAAGGAATTTAGAATTAATTTATTTCCAAAATAATTGTTTTTAAAGTGGCTTTAGGAGTGTGGGGATTTGGCTAATGGTTTTCAAATGACTGAGATGAAAAATATGAAAAATAAAGACTGTGATGCATAACATAACCAAGTATTCTGTAAAACTGAAAAGCATACAGTGACTAGATCATTGTACTTTGTCAGTAAGTGATGACAGGACATTTATTGTATTATTCTTCACTGTATGCTTTGTCCGGATGTGAGCTGAAGGTTGAAAGCATTCAGCCATCAAAATTGATAATGAAATCCAGTCCTCAGGGAACTCCCACTCAGGAAACTGAAGCAGAAATTATCTTATTAGCATATGTGTGAGAGCAAATGAAAAATGATGCAAATTTTACATGGCGCACAATAGTGAGATTTTCTGGCATCCATGGATCATCACATTGCTCTGATCAGATGTAGACATAGGTTTGCTGTCCTGTAATACATTTTCACTGCTTTATATTAGCAGAAAACAAAATCTTTGACATGAGGAGTTTTGTGATTATGAAATATTACAGGGCTCGGTGCACCTGCCCTGCTTAATCCAGTCCAGGGACTGGAGACTGAACTGGTTACCATGGTTTGGTGTCTGTCAACAAGTGGATACTGCTTGGTCCTTAAAGGCATGTCAGGGATGAGAACTGCTTTTTTTTTCTTGAAGCTAAGGTCTGCAGTGTTTGTTTAGAGTGCTCTGTTCCATATTCTTTTCTATAAATGTGCTCATAGAATCATAGAATCATAGAATGGTTAGGGTTGGAAGGGACCTCAAAGATCATCTAGTTCCAACCCCCCTGCCATGGGCAGGGACACCTCCCACTAGATCAGGTTGCTCAAGGCCCCATCCAGCCTGGCCTTGAACACTTCCAGGGATGGGGCATCCACAACCTCCCTGGGCAACCTGTTCCAGTGTCTCACNTCACCACCCTCATAGTAAAAAATTTCTTCCTGATATCTAATCTGAATCTTTTTTCTTCCAATTTGAAACCATTTCCCCTTGTCCTATCATTACACTTCCTGTCAAAGAGTCCTTCTCCAGCTCTTCTATAGGCACCCTTCAGGTATTGAAAGGTTGCTATAAGGTCTCCCCGGAGCCTTCTCTTCTCCAGGCTGAACAACCCCAGCTTCCTTAGTCTGTCTTCATAGGAGAGGTGCTCCATCCCTCTGATCATCTTCGTGGCCCTCCGCTGCACCTGTTCCAGCCGGTCCATGTCCTTTCTGTGTTGAGGACTCCAAAGCTGGACACAGTATTCCAGGTGGGGTCTAGAAAGAAATTGTTTCCTGTGAGGGTGGTGAGACACTGGAACAGGTTTCTCAGAGAAGCTGTGGATGCCCCATCCCTGAAGGTGTTCAAGACCAGGTTGGATGGGGCTTTGAGTTACCTGGTCTAGTGGGAGGTGTCCCTGCCAATGGCGGGGGGGTTGGAACTTGATGATCTTTAAGGTCCCTTCCAAGTCTAACCATTCTACAATTCTATGACCTTTTAAAGTTATTTTTTTAATAGTTAAATAGGTAGGGAGTTGATCTGTTAATATTCAAATATTCTTCAACTTGAGCTAAAACTCATTAGCTGATAAGGAAAAAACTGAGATGCTTTTAGAGGGGTGATTCTCTTGGTCTTTTTGTGTCAGTAAAATATGCATGACGTACCGACTGCTCTTGGTATTTAGCTCCATCTATTTGTTTGCCTGGTGCTATTTATTTGTGTCACGCAGTTCCACACTGCCTAGAGAAAAGACTGTATGCCATATATATTTTAGCAGTATACAATTGAAGGTATAAATAAGAGAAAGACAGGAGTTTATATATTTGTATGAGTTTATTTGTATAAAATATGATGCATAGATCAGAGTGAGCACTAAATATCTTAAATTAGAATAATCGATCATCTTTTTATGATCTCAAAGTACCTCACAAATGCTTATTTCACTTCCCAGCACCTTTGGAAGATGAGTCAACAATAGCTCATTAATATTCTTGTTGACATAAATAAATGACTTTCATGAGGCAAAGTGGCCTTTCTATAAGTAGAGATATTGAATCTGTGGCAGATCCAGTCTGGACTTAGATCCAAGAGCTGGATTTAACCTCTGATTTTTCTGAGCTAAGTTAGTGAAATTTATTTTAAATGGTTCCTATAAAAGTACTGCTGATAAGAACCTTAATTCACTGGCTTTCTTAGTTTTTTGTAACCAATAGATAAACTATTTACGCAGTAAGGTGGCTGTATAATGTTGAAAAGTAACTGTGAAGGTCATGCAATTTTTAAGAAGATTCTCCACATCTATAACTCCAATAGTTTTATTGCAGACTTAGTCATGGTTGGGTCTGTTCTGCATGGGGTGCTCTCCTGGGTGTCTTGGGGCAGGTCCTGAAGGTCATGATGTCAGCTGGAGCTGTCTCTCTCGCTGGGATCTCACCCAGGACTTCTACCACCCAGTCCCTGGGAGGCTGTAGCACCATGTTTTTGTTTTAGCCTCTGCCCAAGGGAAGGGAAGGAAATGATGATGGTTGGAGGTGGGAAATGTCTTCCTGATCCCATCCAGATTTCCTATTAGGCTCATGGTGAGAAAACTCAAATCACTAGCAGAAGACTCTGTTTCTCCCATATTGTGGGATCAGGCACTGGGGACTGTGCTAGCTTTTCCCGAAATGGGGAGAAAGGAAGATGTTTACTCAATAGATCTTTACAATATTTTCCCCTTGATAGTTTACTGATAGGTGGCTTAGATGAAGTTGCTTCTGCTTAAAATTTATAGTATCAATATCTGACAAAAATAGGGCACTTTAGTTCCTTTCCTTCTTTCTCCATTGTTGCACCATATTTATTATTTTTTTCACACTTGTTTCCATCTGGCAGTGTAGAGGGAATGCAGCTCCCCCTGCTTCAGATCTTTGCATTCATCTCTAGCATTCATGCAGAGCTCTATGCACCATTGACAAATTGCATAAAGATACAGTGCAATTTGTTAACATTTTCTTATATCCTATATGGAATTTTTCTAATGGCTATGAGATGAGAAGTAGCTAAGAAGCATATCCAAATCTTAATCTTGTCTTTACTAGATGTAAAGCTGTTTGATGTATTTGCTCCTTTTCTGTATTCAGCATTGGAAGCTAAGAGACTGTTCCTTTGTGATCTGATCGTGTAAGAACTGCAAATTTTTGTGGAGGGGTGGTACAGTAGAGGAATCGTGCAAGAACCTGAAATGACTACTGAAGTAATTACTGCCAGCTGGATGAAAATATACTTTGTGCCAACTTCAGAAATGTAATGAAGCTGCTGAACTTTTAAATTCCTGATATTTCTTTAGTTCCTTTCTTTTACAGCTGGGCAAAAAAACAGTTACAGTAACTGCTGTATTTTTATTCTTTTAACTGAATGATGGGATTATTTCAACTTTTGTATATATATAAAGAAAAAGAGCATTAAATGAATTGCACTAAAGAAAAGTGACATATTAATAACTTGGAGTTAGCAATTTCATTTCCCAGTGCCTACTTTGGGTCCTCATGGTCTAATACATCTTAACTTCAAAGCAGTTTCTTCAGGATCCAAGAATGGAGCTTGAGTGTGACTTCAGCATTAAAGATTGCTTCTGACTGATAATTCTGTGTATATTCAGGGGCAGTTCTCTCTGCCTCTGTCTCCCTTTTTTTTGTTAAAGTTTTTGTTAAAGCTGTTGAACTGTTTGCATGGACCAATAGGTCACCAATAGGTGAGTGGTGATGTGAGAATAAATTCTTTGTTAAAACATTACATTTGTTTGAAAATATTTCTATTTCTCAGAGCAACATACAGGATAAAGGATGAGCATAATTTCTGTATCAGATAAAGAACTAATAGTGTTAATTTATAACAATACAGTGTTAGACTCTCCATCTTATAATGAAAGGAGCTAACACTATATTAGTAGAAGTCTTGCTATGGTATTCTTCTTATCTGAAATAGGAGTGGCTCATGTGTATTTTCCTATCTTGGAAAAGTGAAGAAAAGGGTATTCTTTGTTATCAGTGATATAGCTGGATGTGCCTATAGTGGGTTAAAATTTGCATACTGACCTTCAGCTTTTCTTCACAACTATTGACGCACATTTGAAGACTAGCTTGAGACTACAGACCATAGAAAATCCCATTCCAAGTTAATGATGTGGATTTCCATCATTAATTTTAAAGTCAGAAAACTTCATCCATTTGCTGTATTGATTTGCTAATGAGAGCCTTTCTGCGTTCTCCTGTGTATGCTACTTGTTTTGTACATTGGCAGAGCTCAGGACCTAGGTGATCTGGAGGTGACAGCTATTCTCAACCGGACTTTTTCTAATTTATTATGCCTAAAATACCGTATATGAGTTTGGAAGACTTTTTTTTTTTTTTTTAAGAATCCCTATTTCCTCTGCTTTTTTGGCTTTCTGATAAGGAAGAAGTGAAGTTGAAAGAAAATATGGAATTGTTTGCAGACCATCAGTTCTGCAATTAGGAAAATACAGCTTTTGTGACCAACTGCATTCATCAACAAGATAATGCACATCAAATTAGTGTCCACTCAACAGTAATCACTTTAAGATTTTTGCCTTTCAATCCTTTGGCATGGCATTGAGAGCTGCCATGCCTGTCCTCCAGAAGCATCCCTGAGCGTGTTACAACTCATTCTGCCCAAGCACTCTAACTTTTTTCTCCTCTCTCCCTCCTACAGCCGTAGAAAATAATGGGGGTAAGTACATGGGTCACAAGCCACAAGGTACGCACTAGATCCTTAATAGGGAATGTACCCTGCCATACACTCGATCCCATTGAAATCTCCCCTTGCCCTTACTCTGTTCTGCCAAGAGAAAGGAAGATAATCTCCCACGTTATTGATATAAGACTGAAACTCAGAAAAACCTGCTTGAGAGTAATGTAAAGGAACAACTTTCTTTACAATACAGTCAAAAACTGTCAAAAATCTCTCTTAGGTATCCACAGTCTTTTTCTTCCTCATAGTTTTCATCTTTTCTGTGCATATGACAGTACTTCCAGGCACCTCCTTCTTTATCCCTTCCTGGGAGCAGGTGTACATTCCCTTGCTTTTTCCAAGTGGGAACAGCCATAGGAAGAGCAATTGCTCCAACTTCCTGAAGAAATAAAGCTTACTCAAAATTACTTCTCCCCTTTTAATAACATCCCTCAGGCTCTATTGGAATTAGTCACTATTGCATGGTAATGATATTTTTGTACTACCTGGATGTACTTTTTCTACAGCCCACTCTCCTCTGAGGCATCTCTGCTGTAAGGAGTTTAAAGAGCTGATGCAGTTGAACTGAAAAAAAAAAATATTCTGTGGGGACTTTAGTACCCATTTATCATGGCTGACCTTCCTGGGATGGGACAGCAGTGCTTGTCACTGCCTTTGCATTCTTTCAGATGCAATGCATTTTAATAGCCCTGTAGCAGCAGGCTTCTAAATTATCAAAGTATATACATGTTTTTCTAAAAAAAACCCACAACAGTAGACTGAAGTAGTGTTTCTTTCAAGAGGAAACAGATAGATGAAAAAGTTAGGATAGCATGGTATTAAGAAGGAGGTCAGGGAACTAAGGAAATAGAGATGTCTCAGAGCAGTCTTCTAAAATTATGGAGAGTAGTGATCTTTTTACCACCTCTGAATGCTGTGGGAACTTGTTGGAATTTTAGTAAGATTTAGGTCCCATCCCTGTTTTAAAATTTATCCAAAATATACTCTTTAACAATGAACACTTATTAAAGCTCAAGAGGGTTCAAATTTCACAGTATTTTACCTGCTCCTGCTTATGCCGTAAGATTTGCTGAGTAATGAATCATCTTTCTCATCTGCCACAGACAGAGTATTTGAGCAATTAGGCAAGGCTGAAGTAGCCTTAATAACTTCAAAAAGGAGTAACTTTTCTTTAACGTTTACAATAAAGGCTTTTGCTACATTGTTGCCTTGTGACTTTTTCTCAGCTGTGTTACTACACTTTATGCACACTTTTCTTCTCATTTTTTATCATGGAGCTCTGCATCTTTATGTGTAGCTATTTCAACAAGTTGTGGATTCCAGATAATGTGTTTTGTCATGCTAATATTTTCTTCTTTTTTTTTTCTAAATACATTAAAAATGTAAGTATGAAAATGACCAAGATCGCTCCCTTGTGTCTCTGTGTATTGTTTTCTAAATGTGCCACTTGATGGAAATTCCACTATCTGTGATGCTCCTATCTCTTCTACATCAACAGAAGCTGGTGATTTATTTATGTTTTCTTTCCTAGAGAAACAGTTTGAGTTTCTCATACTGATGGACAAAAGAGGGTGCTGTTACCTGAAAGGGAACTGTTGCATACCCATTGCTGAAATGTTGGTGGCATGATCATAGGACGTATATCAAACTTCACTTTTACCTGCAAGTGTGAAGCAGGCAAAGCTGTCCAGTCTCTTTTTCTTTTTAATCAAACAAGCAAGTATCTTTCTCATCGTTGAATCTAAAGGGAAAGGAAAATATTTGTTGAAGTAGTTTACATTAAGCCACAAGTTGCTGGACGATTGTTTTTTTTTTTTTTCTGGGTATGAAAGTAAGTCCAGAACAAAAAAATGACATGAAAGAAGAGAGATAAGCACCTTCTGTAGGGCTGCCTGAAGAGTTATTTTAATCTACCTTTTAGAGCTTTTTGCTTTTTTTCCCCCCATTGATAGCAACCTTCATGGGAAGAAAAAACATCTCAGAGATGTAACAGTTCTGTTACTTGTCTAGAAGTGACTACTAGAATGAAGAAACCTCCACCCAACAAACTGCTAGCTTTTCCCCAGCAATTTTCCTAAATAATTTCATCTGCCACCTGAACTTGCATCTTTCCTAGGTTAGTGTACCTATACGTAGAATGTTTCTTTTTTTTTTTTGTCTTTGGAGAAATTTCCATCCAGGTTAATGATGCTGTCCTGTGACTTGATCTTACACCACTTTAATCAGTACTTCACTAGTTATTCAAATGTATATTTTATTTTATCTTATGTTTTCTCTAAATTATTCTTCTTTAAATAAAAGAATTTTGAAACACACCTTCTTACAGTTTCTGATTACTCTGCCTTTCTTTGATTTCTTAGCAGGAAAACATAAAAAGGCAACAAGGAGGCAAGGAATAAGAAAGAAATCAGTAAATTCCAAATAATTTTCCCCTTAGAAAAAACAGATCAGTTTTGGTTGCCTTTTTTTTTGTTGTTGGTTTGTTTCTTTGTTTGTTTGGTTGGTTTTTTTGTTTTGTTTTGTTTTGTTTTTTGGTTTTTTTTTGTTTTAATTTATTTTAAACTAGCTTTTTCTGGGACATACACAAAATGCAAAGTTTTCATAGAAAGCTTTCCTTTTCCTACAAAAAGAGTTTGCTGGTTTGCTTGGGTTTGAAAATGGCCAAGCCAGGAATAAACTTGAAGATCATCTTGATTGCACTAAATGTTTCGTTGGACATGGCCATACATCTGCTCTGCTGGAGCACGGTCATTCTGTTTACAAATTTACCTAACAAATTGTTTGTACTGAAATAATGATTATTTGGTGCAGTGATATCGGCAGAATGAGTAGTTCTTCAGGCTTGCTTTTATCAAGATGAGTTTGGCTTTGGATGTGAAGTAGCTTAGGAAATTAGTTCTGTCTCTTTCAAACTTGCATTTGTTCAAATGCAGAGCAAGTATCAAGCAGCTGGTATTGCATTCCTGTACAGCCTTTTAATTCTTAAAGGAGGCTCATAAGAAAGATGGAACAGACTTTTTGTAGGGCCTGTTGGGATAGGACAAGGGGGAGTGGTTTTAAATAAAGAGTACATTCAGACCAGATAGAAGGAAGTGGTGAAACACTGTAATGGGTTGCCCAGAGAAGTTGTGCATGCCCAACCCCTGGAAACATTCTAGGTCAGGTTGGATGGAGCTTTGAGCAGCCTAATCTAGTTGAAGATGTCCCTGGGCGTTGGACTAGATGACCCTTAAAGGTCCCTTGCAACCCAAACCATTGTATAATTCTATGGTTCTATGAAATGCTTTGAAATGTATCTGTGTAACCTCTCTCTGACAACTGTCACATCAGTTCATGGGTTAATCCATTTGTAGTAAAATGATATATGTGGATGTGTCACCAGAATAGGAATGCATAGGAATGCATTTTCCTGTTTTTCATGGAGTCCAGGTCACATCTGAATAGTAGCCCTTCTTTTATCTTTCCCATCTTCTCATGCCTACCAGTTTGCATAAGTGAGAGGTATATGCAGTAGTTGTCCTCAGGCTGTTTGTGACCCCTGTGGTAGGTTTGGCATCTCTCCATCAGCTGACTTCAAACACTGTCAGAGTTGGTGTTGTTGACAGTCCTGTGACCCTAAAGCATGTTAACTGTGGCTTGATTATCTTGGTCTCACCACTACGAATGCTTTTAAAAGTGGTAAGTCATGTTAGATTGCAGCTTCTCTGACACTGCAATCCCTTATGCTACTAATTGATCCTGTAAAATTTTGACATAAAATCTAACAATGAAGTCAATGTTGGCAAATATTCTGGGAATTTTATCACCTGACTTTCTTCGCTCACCAGACTTCACCAGGTAGTTCTCATATACATGAGAATAAAATGCCTCTTCTGAACTCGGTTGCAAATCTGATGGTTGCCTAAAATGCTTCGTATTGCACCTGACCCAACCATCACCAGTCTTGCAAATAAGTTGTGTCCTAGTCTAGATGAGTGATAGGCAGACTTGAGGCTGGTACTCATAGAAAAGACCCCTTAAGTACTGTGCTGAGCACGCAGTGAGTGTCTGCAGTCCTGCTGCCTTGTCAACATGGAGAGTCTTGTATTGTTTAAATAAGAACAACCAGCACTCTTGGCTTCTGAATATGTCCTAGTGAAAAAAAATCATGTACTCCCAGGAAAAGCCTTTCCTTCCACTCTTTTTTTCTGTTGAGGCTTCAATGTACCAGAGGTTTGAAATCTAAAGCCCTCTTGCTTTTGTGAGCATAAATATGCTACCATAGTGCTCTTCGCTCGACTGCTTGATGATGTGATGTTAGTATCTTTCTAATTCCAGTCACTAAGTGAATTTCACAGTTGAGCGAGTTAGTTTGATTTGCTAGCAGGGAAAATACATACAGATTGTTCAACATTGGTTTTAAGTGTGTATCACAGGTGTTCAATACCACACCATAGTTATGCTCTTCAAATCTGAATATTTTTCTCACTGCAGCTCTACTGTGATACAGATATAAGGTATGGAAAGAATAAATAATGTGCACATGGTCAGGGAACAAAAGCTGAGCAAAGCAGAATTTTCATCTAAGAAGCTGATGTTCCAAGCTGATTCCCTAACAGTTGGATAATTGAAATGCAAGTAGTTTAACAAGTTCTCCAGGCAAAGGCTGTTTTAAAACATCAGGGAACTTGTTATGTGGTACTTATATACATAGTTTGCAAGTACACAGACACCTCAAAATTTATACAACACTTATCCAGAGATGCAAAGTAGGCACAGAAAACTTTGGTTTTTTTCTAGAAAGATAGACAGGCCTGAGTTTAGAAGACTTCTTAAAGCAATGGTAATGATTTTTACCACTATAAAAAAAATAGATATGTATATCAAAATTATTATGTTTATGATACACATCTTTATATTGTAAATGTAGGGTATAAGTATATATTATTTGTGTAAAAGAAGTACGTTTCATAATTCTGATATTATTATCTTCTTTTTCTTTATTTGAATTGCTAATTGAAAAAACAAACATAAACTAAACCAAAATAAAACCAACAACACATGAGGAAGAACAGTGAAGCTGTCAGTTAAGCTGGCAGCACCTGGACACTCCGACCTTGCAGGTCTGTTCATATGACTAGATGTGTCACATGTGTTATCACATACATCAGGTGTTTGAAAATTAAGATTGTCAAAAGCAGTTACAAGTTACCTCTCTATTTGCTACTTGCATTCATACACTAAATGCTGTGGAAGGACAAGTACAGACTACTTAAAAATTAATGTAGAACTGACTGTCTGACTTATGAAATATAGATGTGACAAAAGCCTTTGCGAACTTCTTTCTCCATTGTTGTTGACATCATCACTTCTGTACAACCACACTTCATGAGTCAGGTACCTCAGTGTTCCTTGTAGCTCTAGTCAGAGGTGATATACGGTAGGGTTAACACTGTTTAACCTTACAGGTCTTTCAAATTTATTCTAATCTTGCATTAATAGGCACTTTCATAACTATAGAAAAGGACCCAGCTATGTTTTGACAATTACCACTTTTTTTATTTCAAGACAAAATTTATCAGGAGTACTATGCACAGGAAATGCTCTCAAGAAAGATTTAGAGTACAGCCCAAGTTATATGTCTGGCAGCCTCGTTTCCGCAAGGGAAAAACTCTGAAGCAACAAAATGGAAAAAATTTCATTCTGCAAAACCCAACTACTTCTTTATTGCTAGCAAATATTCATAAATTGAGTAAGTCAGGAGGACTTCCTTTAATATATATATATTTATATTTTGCTTAGTTTAGGTTTGTGTCCTCGTTCTGTTGTTGTTGGGATTTTTTGTTGTGGGTTTTGTTGTTGTTTTTTTTTTCCCCAAGGCTTTGGGGACTTCTTAGACTTTATAGTCTTAACCAGGACTCAAGATTCACGGTTTAAAACTTCAACACAAACTTGTTATTGCATCCTACAAAAATTCCAACTGACCAGCAACTTGCTTCTGACCCTTATTTCTCATCAAGCCCCTCTGGATTTTTGATTGTCTTGAGGCAGTTTTATATTTCATGCTCTTCTGATTGTATGTTAGACTCTTCTTTTCAGATTCTTGTATGCTGTGAGCCTATACTATCTCATGCCTTTAAGTCAGACAAATATGTTCTCTTGAAACTAAGAGTGAGCTGACCTCCTAGTTCAAGAATATTCCAGTGAGACTGCTCTCAGCTCTTGCTGTTTGAATAATAATGAAAATGAAAGAATGGTGTCTCATGGATAGAGAAGGCTGCAGAATTCTTTAGTGGGTTGCAGTTTTGTCCTGCAAAAAGTAACAGGTATTTCCATGCATGACATTGTGATGGAAAATGTTATCTAATGAATGCAAATAGCACGTATTTTACAAACAAAATTGTATTTCAGTTACTCAAAAAAAAAAAAAGGAATAAAAAAAAAATCTGACCCTGCCAGAACACCTTATCAAGTTAATATTGTTGGGGGGCATTAGATTATCAAAGGGTTTAAAATTAGGGAGCTTTATTTTACGTGATTCAGGGTAAGCTCTTCATTTGCCCAAATGACTAATTCCCTAAGTTGCAAGCTGACTTACTTCTGGCAAAGGAATGACTTCATTTGAAGTTAATAAGGTAAATCTTTATTAAATTCTGTCTCATGTCCTGACTTACAAGGAGATTGCTCTGTATGCTAATTTAGCAGTCAAAATAATAAATAGCTCTTTTGGAGTCCAGCCTGCAAAGATGACAGGAGGTGAAGGGATGGAGGTGGAAGGCTGAATCGGGTGTCTCATGGGAGCAAGGATGGTGTGAATGGAGTAGGCAACCTCTCTTTGACTTTCTAAGAAGTTACAAACACTATCACTTTGAAAATTACATATGTTCTGCAGTGCCATCTGTTGGGAACAACCACCTATTTTAGGCAAAAAGGAAGAATCAGTACTTGAGTACTTCAGAGGCAGCACCACCTTCAACGTAAACTTTGCTTTTTCTTTTCTAAAAATATCTTTTTAATGAAAAATAACTTAATGTGCCAATGAAGGTCTTCAGCTACATGTGTGTATTGTAAAAGCTTTCTATAAACGTGGTGATATATAGATAATTTATGCACCAGGAATCTTTCCATAGGATTCATGAATTCTGATAGCTAAGGTGCTGGTAGTCCCCGGTTCCTAAAAAAGCTGTATGATACTGACACTTCAAAATGGTGTTCATTTTTGAACTGATTTAAGAGCTGTTAGATCTGACAAGCATATTTTGACTTAGACAAGAAACAAATGCAAAAAATCCCCTAGTCTTCACTTTTCTAAGTTGTGATAAATAACCTGAAATCTTCTTTCAACATGCCAGAGAAGAGGGTCAAAGGCACAGATGGTCACAAATAAGATATCAGATGCTCACCTGGAAATAATTGAAGGCGTTAATTGTCAGTATTCTCTGAGAAACAGCATGGTAAAAATAAATGTAGGCAATCCAAAGAGATTTTATTCGGAATGCATAGGCTTCTAGGATAAACAGAGGCAAGCTTTGAGAGGTCAATGCAGAGAGGTCATTGCACACATTGACCAAAAATTCAAGGATTTTTAAGTGATGCATTAGAAATGTGATTTTATTTACTCACTTTTATGTAAAAAGACAGTGCCTGCTCAAGTCAATTAAAATATTTCTATTGTTTCATAGCATATATTTGAGTAACTTATTAAGGGTAATATATGCTGTTCTTTTTATTTATTATTTTAATCACAAAACACTTACAAAAACAGTAGCAGCCAGAGCAGTGTTCTGATGACTGGTAATTGGTGTTTGGGGGATGACTTTGGGAAATGAAATAGAAACAATGTTGTATTTGAAGCTGTTAAATGTTTACAATTTCCTGTAATTAGCAGGATTACTAGTTTCGTGGGATGACCTGAGTAACCTCAAAGTAACAAATTAGTGCTTTTTGAGTTTTCTATTTGCTTTTCCCCTAAAAATTGAATTTTCATGCTGCACCTAATGATTGAGAACTGTGCTGTGTTTATGGATTGTCAGAGTTCACTCTGCTGGTGAAGAAACTCCTGAGATTTATCAATTCTTCCAGTAACAGTCCAGTACGAATAGAAAACCCCACCCTTGTGAGAAATGCAGAAAACCAATGAGGAAGTGAAAGATACATCCCCTTAAGAAGCTGGGTCGTTACTGCATTAATGATTAATCTGAGTTCTTTCCCTAGTTCTGTAGACTGCTAATATTTCAAAGACTATTCACCGTATTGATGTTCTGAGGTACTGAGGATGAATTTGAATTCCTTACCTTTTGATTAACTCCAACTTTTGAGAAACAAAGTAAAGGACATTTTAAACTTTAAGTACAATCCTGTTATAGATTTTATTTTTTTTTAGGATTTGGATAAAAGAAAGCAGAATTGTGTTTTTCTTTGAATTCACACAACATGTTCTCTGTCAAACTACAGATTAGCTGAAATTGTGGAAAGGGGATCTTTATTCAAGCTGTGGCCCTGAGCTGCCAGATAAGCAGGTTTAATAATAACTTGTTTAATCTAAAAAGGTTAACATAAAACTGTCAATCTTTTTTTCCTACATAGTATTAAGGAAACAATGTACTGAATCACACCCTTTAAAGGCTGTTTGGGCATACGAACAACCCACAAGCCCTACTGTTTTCACTTATCAAGCTCTGTATTTCATTGTTGTGATTAGTTTTAATTCCAATTGCCATTACAAGCAGATTATAAAGTATTCCAGTCTCTCGGTTTGCTACTCTAATTTGTATGCACCTAAGTTCAGAAGTAAGGATGAATTCATTTGTTGTGATGAGCAGCAGGTGTTCTGTGTGGTGTCCCTACCTGAAAGATTCATGATGGTATTATATACCTTCTTAATATTTTCCTGTTTTATTTGTGATGTTTCTGAAAAATAACATTTCAAAGTCACTCCCTTGTGCAGATGGTGCCACGATAGCTGTATATGTACAGCTGCATTTGAGCACCTGCGAAAGACAGGGGTTTTATGGAATGAAGAAGAGAAATTTCTGGCAGACAACACTGAGGATTTAATTACCAGAATATGGATTTTCTATCAGGTGCAGCTGTTTCTCTTTCTTCTATTCTTATCTTCAGCACATTGTTCTCTGTTTTAAGAGACACGAAGTACAAGCACATTAGATACTAAACCAAAACCAACTGCTTCCCTCCTTTCCCCAGCACTTTCTTCTGAATGGAAGATAAGGGAAAGGCAATTTCTCATTTTTGTCAACAAATTTGATGTTTAATAGGATATGAGAAATGCCATCAGGCGTCTTACAGAAACTAGAGGATTTGAGCACTGTAAACCTGTGGTTTGCCATTGGTGTCTATGGTTTCTGTTGTAATTAGCACTTCAATTCATGAACAATATATGTATAAAACAGACTAATTATTCTCTCAGCCCTCTTTAAGCACATGCATAATATTTATTTATAACACTTATATCTCTTTTCTTTGTATCCAATATATACATATAAACATATAAAAAAATAAACCTAAATTTATATTTATAAAGTTTTCAAGTTTTTAGAAAATAACTTTTCTCTTTATGAAACTTGCTTTAACTTTTAATGTATTCGCACTTTTGCTTGGTTAATTATTTTGCCCCCAGTAAGTCTGAATATACTCCTGATTCTGTCGTCATAGAGTCCTGAATAAGAGGTGACTAAAAATGAAACATAATCCTCATTTTATTGTCAGCTGGGAATTGCACAACTGTGCATATGGCTAGGGTGTGCCAGATATGATAATATGTCCTTTAACATCCTAATTCCCTTAGCATCCTCATGTCTCTTAGCATCTTCAACACTGACCTCTTATAATGGTGATACATATGGATGGTTGGTTGGAGCCAGAAACCAGCAAAGAGTAGGACTGAGAATCCTGTTTTGGGCAATATCTCAGGGTCTGCCTTTTACGTGGCTCCACCTAGTCACAGGGACCTCAGGTGAATATCACTGCCCCCTCAACCACCAGAATGAGCTCTGAAAAGGAAAATACTCAGTACTACATGTGTTTCCCCCCTCTCCATGTTTAATTTCCAGTGTGGGAGGGCAGGACAAGGTGATATTATGGTTGGAATAGTACTCTAGCTAAAGGGCTCTCTAAGACACTATGCAAAGAATATTATGCAAAGACTTTTAGTATCCATTTTCAGGTGAACGTTGCTATTAAAAACTTCTTAAACTTGTACATTTTCCCAATTAACTGTCATTTAGGTGTGCCCTGCTCCAAGCATTTGCTTCTATCCTTAAGATTCAGAAAACTGTCCTACTGAATGCTGAATCACAAATGTAATGCATTTTTACATGGAAGGGTTGCTTGAAGTAATGTGTGAGGTTCTTCTGAAGAATGAGAAGTATTAGAGACAACTGTTCTCAGCAGGGAAAACATCACATGTGGCTTCCAAAGTACACATGAATCCTATTAAAAAAAAAAGAATCCAGATTGGCTGATACTGTTACGTGAGATGAATACTGGCACAGAAGCGTAAAAAGGGGGTAATGAAACTACATAGCAGTACGCAATGGTGGATGCAAGAGAGGGAAGTTGGCTGGAGTTGGTATTTGGTTCTTATTTTTTTTTTATTTGTCCATTAATGATACAGAAGGAAGCACAGAAATATGTATAATACAGTCAGGAACATATCAACTAGAGTTGTGCATCAGTCTATCTGGAAAGTAGAAAAATAATGCAGTTTAGATAGAAAAAAAAAGCAGGACAACAATTTCAAAAAATGAAATGAAGGACAGGGTTTTGATCAGACGGAATTACTTGACAATCTAAAATGTAAATATATGGGGTATTAGAACTGGACACCAAAATGGTTATAAGTATAAAATGCAGTAAGGCAAAGGAAAAGTAGAAGCATGTTGCAGAGAAGGAAGGAAATAGTGTGACCAATTTTAAATATAGAGAGAGATAACACATCATCAGACAAATGACAGTGCCTGTCTGCCTTGCTTTGGTGAAAACATGCCTGAGGTACTCTGTGATGTCTTCGTTCTGGAAAATGACAAATGATAAATGCGTTTACTAAAAATGATTAAGCATCTGTGAGAAATGTGTTCATGGGGGAAAAAAATAATAAAGAGATGAAAGACCTTACATATATAGAGGGAGAAAAATTAGTGGTATGGTTGGAAACTCACAGTCATTTCTTATTCTTGACTTTCAGGGCTTGATCCCTGGGCAGGCTGCAGCAGTTGCAGTTTCAGAGATTATCAGCCCACGTTATACAGCCTTTTTCCTTGCTACCGAGCTCCTTCCTCCTCCCTACCCTTTGCCACCCAGCTGTGCGGCTCCTAGTTATTGGCAGGGCACTGCTATGTCTTATGTGGGGTGAGCCAGGACTTGCAGATCTTGACAGATGCCTGTCCTGAGACAGGGAGCTTTGCAGTGCTACAGTGGATAACATCTGCTCTTCTAAATGTTTATGTTGTCATCATAGCTGGGAGGTTTCTCACAGCTCAAGTTTATTCAAAACGTGCTAGATAAGGAATAGAGCTCAAAATGGGAATGATTATTATGTCACTGGGTGAAGCCCTCCTGTCTTTGTAAGCTGACCAGTGAGTGCAATTCAAGTTCCTCCCATCCAAAAACAATGTGGAGAAGATAGCAAGAATGCGCAGCAGCCACAGCTGAAACTGTGGAATGACAGCAGTCATTGAAACGAAAAAAGATAATATGAATTTTCAGTTGTAAAAAAAGATGAGGAAGGATACAGTACAGACCTATAAAATCTTAAGTATTGTGGAGAAAGTCATTAAGTAATGAGTTCACTGTTTCTTTTGATAAAAGAGAGAAGGGACATCAAAGAAAAGTGGTAAGTAATGGTTATTGCTTGCTTTGGAGCTCATATGAAGTGAACTGAGAATTTTCACTGTATGAAAATTGTGTAAAATTAAGCTTGGGACATCTTTCCTCAGGGATTTGCAGATAACAATTAAGAAAAAAAATCAACATATGGGTATGAAGAGGAACTGGGCAAGTCTGTGAGGGAAAACTCTCTGGAGGGTTATTAAAGAAAACGTTATTTTGGCTCAGGAAATCCCTAACCCTGCTTCAGGCTGAGCAAGACCTAGGGGAGCAGGATTATGTGATCCCTTTGTTCTTAAACTCTCTTCTAGGCACTTACTGGTCTTAGAAACAAAATGCAGCACTGGTAACGCTCCTGGTCTGCCCAGTAAGGGCATTCATACAGGTTTAATGCTGACGCTTGCTGAAGTTTTTCCAAGAGTCTGAAAGGTCCTTAGCTTTCATTACTTGGAAAACAAAGAGATATGGTGTATAGTTTTACTGATATGCAGCCACCTTAGCTTTTGTCTTGAATTTTTAAGGTGATACGATACTCTGTCTTACTTCCTGTCTTAAAATTGTATTAGCTAGTCACATAGTGTGCTCTGTCCTGGAGATGGCCGTGTTCTGTGTGGGATGGGTATATATTTCACTACATTAAATTTGTAAAAGGTTTTGGGATTCTTTGAGATGAAATGAGCTATATAAATGCAAGCTGGTAATATGTTTGCAAAATCTGTGTGACTGAGAAGATCAATCTTCCAGAAAAATGTCAGTAGATACAGCCAGTTTATTATTTCTGGAGGCCGAGAATAAGAAAAGGATAGAAAATAAACTCAGCAGACTGGATAAAACTGATCTGTTTTGGTTTCTTTTCCTTCTTGAAAGAAAACGATGGATTCTAGCAAATATCAAATAACACTTTAGACTTGACCTTTCATAGTTCGTATAGCCTATTATCCTTATGTGTCATAGCCTGTCTTTCTCCACGAGAAGAAATATGGTAATGAATGATGCACATATATATAAGGTAGAGTGCAATAAATCTGTGATTAAACATTTCAAAGGATTTCTTTCGTGTTACTTTTTAAAAAAGTATTGCTTAGTAATGTAGAAATCTCTCCAGTTGTTGATGGGTTTTAACAGAATACTTCTTCCCTGTGTATTTCACAAAGTCGTATTTTAGACATTCAGCACAACATACTTTTTATCAGTCTCATCTACTGAATTTCAAAGAGGAGCTCTAAGTGGTAGAAGCAAACTCAAGAAGACTGCAAATAATAAAGCAGCAGGAAGGGACAGGGGTCCTACCTTACAATCTGTGAGTTGCCAAGTTTATTATTTCTTTTAGTACTGTCAGAAACTCTACCCAGTTTCTTTGGGGAAACTGAGCAGTGTGTTCTCTTGAGACATCAAGAGTGCAGCTGGCAGTAGCTGGCAGTTTCAATAACTGTCTGTCTGCATCAGATCCTTACGGCTTCCTATCACTGCTCTCCTGGCACTCTATGAACAAAAATTGGTTGTACCTTGTTTATTGCTGAGGGAATGTGATCTGTGAAAGGCCATGTTTAAGTTGTCAGGTGAAAGTTTTAAGAAAATGAGGTAGAAGTAAGCTGAGAAGAGGACGCAAGCAGGTAACAGCTGTCATATTCAAAGATGCTCTGTCTCAGGCCTCTCCACTTTGGAAGGGCCAAAAAGAAAGATCTGGTGTTAGCTATATCACATGTAGCGTGTGTTCCAGCTTACATGCACCAGACATACTGTGAAGCTATGGATGCACTCAGCAACAAGTGGCATGTGTGGGGCACACGCAGATTGAGGTGTAGAAGTTACCTCTCACATCAGCTAAATCCTACAAGACTGGAAGTAACTCTCACTGTGGTAGTCTTTTGCCCACAATGGTAGCCTTGACAAATGTAACTTTTGTTCTTAAATTTTCCACTGGATACTAGCGGCCAGTTTCAATAGACATAATTTGGAGTCTCTCCAACACTCACAGGACACTAGAGCAGCCGTAACTTAGTCAATAGTTTATTTTGCTCTTTTTAACTGCAAAATAGCAAGAATATAACAGAATTCCACTTCAACAGTCAGCATTACAACAACAGACATTGAAATATATTTGCAAACAAAACTGAAGAATTTTCTCACTGTTATTCTGCAGATCATTTATTATGCCCAGATATTTAGGCAATTACCAGTTATTTGTAAAATGTCCCTATTTTGGAAAGAATTTAAAATGTAAGTTCAAGAATTATTTTTCCTATGTAGAAAACACAGCATTCATTTCTTGCTATTTTCCATTAGATATTTGACAACTATTATTCTTCAGGACAAAAGTCTTTCATCCAATCAAGTGACAGCAAAAATAGCCTCTTACTTTTTAGATTTTTCCACACAAAACTGCATGGAAATGTTAATTGTTTATTAACAAACCCAAGCCTGAAAACTAATTTCTCAGAGTGGCTGGTGGAAAGAAACAAATACCACAAAAACAACTTCTGTGGAAATTGCGATAGTCTGAAAACTACTAGAAAACAGAATAAAGCATCACATAATATTCTCAAAGAAGTCATGCATCATTTAATTACCTGAAATGGGATGTACCAGAAGTCTTTATTGATCTCAGATGAAGCTTTTGGTGCTTGGCACTCTGCAAATCAACTACTTGCTAGAAAATTTCCGTTAAAATCACTCTCTTTCTAACTGCATACAAAATACAGTTTTTGCAAGTCTTATATACATTTTTAAAAGCTCTGTAAAGAAAAGAGGCCTTAGATGTTACATTTTCCAAACCATCTACTTTCATCTTGCTGCCATGTTTTCTTATTAAGTAGGCTCATTGAAGGAAAATGTATTGTTTTGTTGTGCTCTGTGACAGCCCATTGACAATAACTGGGTACACAAGCCAGAAAGGATGCTCCCTGCAAGGGACTCAGCAAGAAGAGCTTAAGGTCCTGGCTCCAAAGCCTAAAAGCCCCACAAGTGCTGGCAATGAGCCCATCAGTACTTCCCCTCCAAAACCTTGTATTATGCACTGGGAGAAGTTCCTGTAGGTGCTGCCTGTCCACAGGGACAGGTATGAACATAGAAGGGAGGGAAAGGTTGGCCACAACTAAAAATATGAAGAAGGGAGAAGGGTGCTGTTCACATTGGGCTTTTCCTTCCACGTAGCCTGAAGGTGCTTACCCCAAGAAGTTTTGAAACCTTTGGATCTGTTCTGTGGTGTGTGAATGAGGTGTCAGGGACTCTGGAAACCAGTTACTCCAGTTACTGTCAAAAGTCCCCATGTGGGGCTGAGCCATGATGCTCACAGGCCACTGCCGCCACCTTCAGAGGTACCAAGTACTTTCCCAGTCTGCTACCAGGGCATTTCATTGCACAGATTTCTAATAACAAAGACTGAGGTGCTCCTCAGCTGTCCCAGCACCCAGGGGGTAGAAATTCCTCTCTGTACTTTCCACCTTTCAAGGCAGTCAGCAGTGAACAAATAAAATCTTGTCCACTGTTGCTAAGGTAAGAAAACAAGAAGACCCTGAAAGTACATTGCCTCAGGGGTGGTAGCAGTCCTCGGGATATATTTTGGCTTTGCAGGAGAGGATTCTGAGCTGTGTTGTGGAAGAGTTCATGTTGAAACACCTCTGATTTTGGTTCCCCACCAGTAATCCAGCTGAGAACTCCCACTGATCAGGAGGCAATAAAACTGAAAATCTCAGAGCAGTTTATGCATTTTCGTTATGCTTTTTTGTTGCTGTTGCCAACTCCATGGCTCCATTCTAAAGTTATCTGAACTGCCAGAGTTTTGGTCCTCTATACCATTGCTCCAGAAGTGTCAGTAGATTTTGTCATTTGTTTTCTGCCAAGCTTGCACAGACTCTTGAAATGAAAAGTGAAGGCTTTTCAAACCATGTTTGTCAGCGGGTATTTACTTTGCCATCTGGACTGTTTCTAATACTTTGTGATTAGTACTTAAATAGTCTTTACAAGTTGGGCTCAGCTTGCATGTGTCAACCCCCAGATTTTTCCTTCAGTCTTTGACAAAAGACATTAAAATATTGGTCCATTTCTTTGTTTTTTTTTTTTTTCTTTTCATTTTTGTTTTGTTTTTAAGAAAGAACTTTTTTATACTGCTAGTGAAATAGTAAAGTTTAAAACATCAGTTACTTTTAAAAGTGGGGGTCTGAGGCACAACAAAATTGATACAAGTGCAACTAAGACAAAGCTAGAACCTCAAAATATTAGTTGGATGGCTGAGTTACTTGCCTTTTTACCTTAAGAATGAATCCCCAGTTTCATTTATACAGGAATTCTGCTTTATTATCTACAAACTTTCATGTTTTACTGGGATAAGAGAATAGAAATTGATCCACAATTAGATATTCATCTTTTTCTAGCCAGTGTTGACCATGAACTGCTGTCCCACTTCAGCAAAGAGCAGTCCTCCATCACTTGCAATCTGTTGCTCAGTCGGGAATGCTCTTTTGCCCATAGAGCTGAGCTGCTGTAAACAGTTTGCTGCCATTCAGAAGTGTGGTCCTTCTGCCTCCTCCTCTGTCCTTTCCCATTATTTCCTTTTGGTCAACAGTAGCACTCATTTTCCTGCCATGGCCCCTCTCCTCCCCATGTGGCTGAGCTAGTTCTGGGTTTAACCCCGTAGAAACCTTTTTCTGTTTGGTGGGGAAAAGTGAACCAGGAGTTTGCCTTGTTTAGTAATATTTGATCTGCAATTCTTAAGAACCTTGGTGACAAATTTGTGTCACAGCTGTGGTTCCCCATAACACTGGAAGGAATGGGGCAGAGGGAGTCCAGAAGGGTGACACCAAACTTCTGGCTACACTCTCTGGATACTATGGACAAGTGATGTGGTGCTCACCACCGGGAACCATTAAGTGTTCTCTGAACTCTATTATCATAGCAAAGATTGTCAAAAGCTTGTTGGAAAGAATAATTTCAACTAGCTTAAGGTAACTTTGTATAAGCCTTCTTGAATGAAATGTGATTAATTTTCATTAAGAAATATAAATATTAGAAAAAAAAAGTAACATTATCAAAATATCAGGGATTTGAGCAGGCCAACTTATCTCAGCATTATTAATTCTATGAGAACTGAATACATTTTTAATGAAGGTCAGTGTTTGGTCTTTTTTAGAGTTACAAAAGAGGAGAGTTTTATTTTGGTTTCTTCACCAGAACTGGCTCTATACGTCAAGGTGTCATTATAGAACAGAAGTAAACAACATTTATTTTTACAAGTCGACTGTACTTGTTAAAATAAAGTAGGATGTTGTGGTCATGATGGTCTAAGGATATAACAGAGCTTATTCAGGTAGGTAATATCTTTTATTTTACCTACTGATACGGCTGGGAAAAATAAACTAGCTTTCATTTATGTGATGCCTTTACCAGGTTACAAATAAGGGGGAGGAGGAAGTTGCATGTTACAAATGTACATTCTTGAGATGGAATTAGATTATAAAGATCAGTAGAGTGGCATCTTTTATATTTCAAGTCCAGACTGCCCTATAAAGAGATCATAAAAGCATGGTACGATATATCAAGGAAGCAGCTGTTTACTCATATAAGTGAATGCTTAATGCATTTTGCTCATAAAATATCTACAGAGATGATGCAGGTAAAGGCGTACAAATTTACTAATATTTAAGCATTTCAATCAATACATTCAGTAATTCTGATTGCAAGTGTTTCCCATGCAAACTTGGAAGAATAGTTGGATTGGTTTACAGAAACCATAAGTTGAAAATGTTGATAAACTTATCAGAGATGTATTTTACTTACTGAATACCAAGAATCTACTCTGGAGTTCAGTTCTTCAAAATATGTATAACTATCAAATTTAAAATTTCTCAGTTCTACATGGTAATCTTTAGGCAGTGGCGTTAGGAAAAGAACACCCCATACAAAGCTGAGTCTAATGATATAGTAGTAAGATACTTTCAAGAAATCAATTTTTTATATTTCATTACAATTTTTGATCCTGTGTAGGCAGTGTCCAGAAACAATGAAAGTGCTTGTAATAAGAATCAGATGTTATGTGTCCAAAGTGTGAAGGCAGAAAAGGTGCTCTGGCAGTCTGGGCTGCCACAAAGCAGTAGTGCTCTGTGTGGAATGGGAAATAAACCAGAGCATGTGATGTTACAGGTAAACACTGATAAGTCTAAGTGGTAAATAGCTTTTTGTTTATTTGACTTGGGGGATTTCTTCCCCAGTGTGTTTAAAAGATAAAAATTTCTACCAAAGGAAAATAACTGCTATCTATTTGCTGCAGGAGTATTTCTATTCCCAGGCTCTTGTACAAATGTGTAGGACTGCACTGTATTGTCTGGAAGATCCCATCTCTTAAACTAGCGTTTTAAAAATGTGCACAGTAGTGATTTCTGGATCTGGTTATTGCCTACTTTTCTGATTTTACTGCCACAAGTCTTGTTTTTCCAGTCCTGTGCTGCAATGAGTAGTTATCAAATGAAATCAGCTTCATACCCTGAAACAGTCTCTGCAAATACAAGAAGTCATACTTCAGGTAGTATCTGCAGAGCTGGTCCTTTGATTTATTGTTCTTCTTGCACTTTATGCAGACTGATACTGAAAGCATGTGGAAATTCTCTCTTATGCGTATGTTTGTGTGAGACAAATTATATGTGGTTTATAAAAGCTGAAAAGTGATAACTTTTGACTGTCAATGCCATACATGCAATCTGCATAGTGCTCGCATTTGGTAAAAGGTCCAATCCAATCAGTTGCTGTGCAGGAAAGTTCAAGAAGCAGAGTCAAGTCAGCCCACGTAGATTCAGTGCAGTCCTTCACTTAAGTGTTTTTCTTGGTCTCAATAGCACATAAAAAAAATTCCCAAACCTCTAAAGGTGACAAGGGTAGACATCAGCCTTCTTGGGTCCTATTCCAACTCCTTTCATAAGCGGGCATAGTTCCCCTCATTCCCCTTCCTCTGCCTTCATCCACCACGCCTCTGACTTCTACATCAAATGAGGGTAAGCTCTGTGCAGCAGACAGTATGTTCCATGCAGTATTAAAGGGTTCCCGACAACATGTATTTTTAATATATGAAATTATTATGTTTTAAAAGGTCTTATAATTCAAATTAAGACTTCCAACAAAATTTTGTGGAGGGTATCCCCCCCCTCTACCCCCAGTTGAAAATAAGGGGGTTTAAGTCTGTTTTACAGTACTTGCAATTAGAGGAAAATGCTTAAAGTTTGAACTCTTCCACTACCTTTCTCCTGTCAGGAGGAAGGAGGTCTTCAGGAAAATACAGATGTTTTAATGAAGGCAGAGAAAAACTCTATTTATTTGTATTCATAATGTATGTATATAGGGAAAACTGACATTGCCAATCCAAAGTTGTTGTTTTTTTTTTTTACATTATGAATGTTATTTTTTACTTTTGAGAACAAAATAACTTCCTTATAATGTCTCTGTGTGTGAGATAATTACACATAGGCATATGCATGCATGTCTTTTAATACTTCTTCTCACCTCATTTTTTTCAGCTTAGTCCATTAGTAAAGCAGGTTATTACTTTATTGAAAGGATGCTATTGCAAGTGTTCCTTTGAATTATGCAGCATTTTCTCTTTCATACATATTTTACCTCTCCACTTGTAAACATAGCACAAACTAAGAACTGTCATTTCATACATGTTGATGCCTAAGGTCTTTATGACAGCAGAAGTAGCTAACCTATAGACAAAGAGACTGCTAATACCAAAAGTCAATCTGCCTCTGAGCAAGCCACTCTTCTACCCAGGTCAGACCCCACTTGTAAGAAGTCAAAAAGACAAAATTGCATTAGGAAAAAATAAATGATTCAGCTCATTCAGAGAATATGTAGAATAACAAATTGACAGAAACTGGAATCAATTTTCATGTGATCTACAAACAGTAGAATTGCTCTGACCTTCAGATAAGATTAATTTACAGGTAACAATTCAGTGTTCTAAGTCCCATCACATTTACTGTTTTCATCAGTCTTCCGTACTTTTTTTTCCCCTCTCTGCTCTGCTCAGTTGCTGTTGTTTAAGGATAGAGAGGATATCCCTGAGGATAGAGAGACTTGGGATGGTGCCAGGTGGTCTGGGTTAATTCCAAGCCAAAGGATTGACTCTTCAGCTATCACTCCTTCTTTAGGCCTTAAAAAGGAAAACAAATAACAATAAAGTGCTGATTATTATTTATTTTTCTAAGGATTCAGAAAATAGATTTTAGAGGAGATGTAAAACAGAAAGTAAACTCATTTTATGCCAGTCTATGCAGAACTGACAACGTGCCAGCTCAGGTGCAACTAAGACATACAGAAACAAGTTGCCTATCAAACATTTATGTACCTTAGTGTTGACATATCTCATATCTATTTTACAGATTTGAGACTTACAGCTGGTGATGGCTTGCAGAATATTATTGTACATACTGAGACAGTAAGTTGTTTAATTTACAGGGGTAAATTAACCCCCTACTTTACAGGGGTTCTGCTAATGAAAGGATGCTCTTCCAAAAGTTCTGTGTTATAACCTACCTCAGTTAAGTGCTGTTCCTCATGTGTCAGTCACCTCAGCTCTTTTTGGAAAACTGATGCATTTTGGTGTTCAGTTTTTATTTTGATTTTCTTCCTGTATGAAAAATCAGTATATGCCTTCAAAAACATAACATTAAAGAAGTTAGGAAGAAAAATGTAAAAATCATGGGCACAAATTAGTATTCATTTCATAGGAATTTTTGAAGATACTGGTTGTCCATACATATCTTACAATGTATATAGGACCTCTTGAACAGGGATCCTGTAACAAAGCATAATGAATTGTTATTAATACAGGTAATAAATTTCATATGTTATGAATGTTCTTCTGTTAATTCAACATTATCTCAACATACTCAGAAACTACACTGGTTGTATAGAACACCGACAAACACCTGTAAGAACAAACACAAGCACCTGTGATAACAACTGGGACACATTAATAGAAAGTGATGCACACTAATTATCTCTGTTTAAAATGAAATGCAGTCTGACTGGGCCCCAGTCTTCAGTCTTCCACCTCTGCTACCTGTGCCTGCATGAATACTCATGGAAAGAGAAAGTAAATTTCTTATGGACCTAGAGAACAAGTGATTTTCAGAACAGGGCATTTCTTGTCTTGACAGCTAGGCTCTCACATAGAAGAAGATGTGAGCCAGATTAACATATCAGTATCAAATGCCTGTAATTTTTCCCCCTAAGCATCAGCTACAATAACATTCCAGTCTGTATATTGCAACAATCTGCTCTAAGAAATTAATATTTAATACATAGTTTTCAAAGTATTTATACTCCTGTGGTAACTGCCATTTATCGATGCCCTGAAGTATCTCACTGTGTTATTGCTTGTTCCTTCTGAACAAGTGGGAGACTGATGGCTGGTGGTTTTGCTTGTCTCTCCATTTTATCAGTGGGCAGGAACTAGGCTGTCTCATGGACCATGTTGAAATGCTGTTGCTGGTTCGTGACTCTTAACAACTGTCCCTGTTGTGTTTTGCTGTGTTGTCCAAAGACCTGTGGTGAACGGAGTCAAATCCACTTGGCGACTGGTCACAGGTGGTGTTCCCCAGGACTCAGTATTAGGGCCTGTTCTCTTTAATATCGTTATCAATCATCTGGACGGGGGGATCGAGTGCACCCTCAGTAAGTTCACAGACACCAAGTTGGGTGGGAGTGTCAACCTGCTTGAGGGTAGAAAGACTTTGCAGAGGGATCTGGACAGGCTGGATGGGTGGGCTGGGGCCAATGGGATGGGGATCAATAAGGCCAAGTGCCAGGTCCTGCACTTGAGTCACAATAACCCCATGCAATGCTACAGGCTTGGGGCAGAGTGAAAGGAAAGCTGCCCAGCAGAAAAGGACCTGGGGGTCCTGGTTGACAGCTGGCTGAATGTGAGCCAGCAGTGTGCCCAGGGGGCCAAGAAGGCCAACAGTACCCTGGGCTGTATTAGAAATAGTGTGTCCAGCAGAAATAAGGAAGTGATTGTCCCTCTGTACTAAGCACTGGTGAGTCTGCATCTCAAGTACTGTGTTCAGTTTTGGACTCCTCATTATAGGAGGGACACTGAGGTACTGAAGCATGTCCAGAGAAGGGCAACAAAGCTGGTGAGGGGTCTAGAACACCAGCAGAGGAGCGGCTGAGGGAGCTGGGATTGTTTAGTCTGGAGAAAAGGAGACTTAAGGGAGACCTTATTGCTCTCTACAACCACCTGAAAGGAAGCTGTCGTGAGGTGGGCATCAGTCTCTCAAGAAACAGGCTACAGGACAAGAGGAAATGCCCTCAAATTTTGCTGGGGGAGGTTTAGACTAGACTAGATATTAGGAAAAATTATTCACTGAGTTATCAAGCATTGGAACAGACTGTCCAGGGAAGTGGTGGACTCACCATCCTTGGAGGTATTTAGAAGACCTATAGATGTAGTGCTGAGGGACATGGTTTAGCAGTGGACTTGGTAGTGCTAGGTTTGTGACTGGACTTGATCTTCAAGGTCTCTTCCAACCGTAACAATTCTATGATTCTATGATTGCCTGGCTGGTTGGCCACGCTGTCCTGCTCTGTGTCCTATCACTGCTTTGAGTCACATAGTTTATAACTTTTGTAACAATATTTGATATATTTGATATGCTTTTTGGCATAAGATCTGCTATTGTGTCAGTAGCAGTTTTGCTCTCCTGTTCAGGAGCAATGCATGCCGTTTGACACCTTGACATCTACACGTTGCTTATATGTTACCTTTCATTGTTCAGAACTGCTTACTACGGATTCATTTCAAGTCTCTATATCCTGCCTGAAGTTCATCCTATTTTTTTTTTCTTTTTACTTGAAGCTTATTAAAAAAAATATCTATTTTGGGTTTTTTTTTGGTGTTTACTGTCAAGTATTATATCATTTTAATGCAATCTGCTCATTGGCTCTGCTTATCTCCTTCTGTAACGTGTCATTTTGTAGCTCATTTTATCATCTTATTTTTATTACAAGGATTAAAACATGAGAGGACAGTATTTGTAGCTAAGGAGATGCAGGCTGTTTTGTAAAATTCTGCTGCATTCAATACATCACAAAATTTTCTATATTTTTTTAGTCTAGTTTTGATGGTAGCAGCTTGTTCCATTGTCTACCAGTTCAGTAGACAATGAACCAGTTCAGTAGACAAAATTTTTGCACTATTTTTAATGAGCTTATGACCTTCAGCACTTTGGAGCAGGGACCTCCTTTGCTCATAACTGTCAAGTACTACGTAAGGGAGTTTCTTGATTTCTAAAAAAAAAAATATGCTTATTGCCATAATTCAGTCTACTGCTTTCATTTCTTGTAAATATTTCTTTCAAGAAGAGGCTTATGAATTTGAGGAAAGACTCACAAGTAAAGATATGAAAATGAGGGTTGTTTTCCTGTTTTGATTGCTTGACACTATAAGAGTCTAAACATCCCTGCCAGCAATCTGGTTGGCGCCAAAATTATGGATGTGGTTTAGGAACACAACATGACTTGAACTTGCTTGGAACTTGTTCAATATTCTGTTTTTTTTCAGTACTTTTATGAAAAGCTAAAAGTTGATCCAAATTCAGTTCTAAATGAACTGCCAAATACATGAACAGAGGAGATAACATGCACAAACGAAGTGCATTATTATAATGGAATTTTATTGCCTAAGGAATAGTGAATAAAGGAAAATAGGAATCACCTTTTAGCTGATGACTATTTTGTGACTTTGACTTTTTTTCTGTTTTTTTTTTTTTGACTCCAGAAGTGAGTGTATTATTCTGTAATCTCATCAGAGTGATTGCAGTTGTTTTCTTAACAGAAATGTTGCTATTGGCACAGTATAAGATAACTTGTAGTTTTGAACTGTAAATCTTTTCCATATGCCTGAATGGAAGCCAAAAGGAGAATATGCAAACACAGAGATTTAGCATATGTAATTATTTTCTAAGTAGCAATAGAAAACATATTATGGCTGTGTCTGAGTTAATAGCAAATTTGCTCTCTGCCAGATTTAAGAAGAATTTATAAATGTGGGAATCTACAAAAGTAATTTCCCTATTGCCATAGATCTACTGTTCAGCAAATCCATGGGAAAGGTACAAGTTGTTAGTTGGTTTGTTCTACATGTTCTTCCTGTCCTACTGCAAAACAGTAGTAGTTATACAAGCAAAAGAACACCTACTTTTCTCTCCAGACTAGCTGTCTCTAAAGGACAACTCTCTAGAGTTGTATCTCTCTAAAGGAAACAACTCTTCTTCTCTCTAAAGGAGAAAACGAGTGTGCAGAGACAAAGAGGTAGAAGGGTACCCTCGCTCTTAGAGCTGCTGGTGGGAGCTGGTTGCGATCACTCATTGTAAATCAGTAATTTTAAATTATACCCAAATAGCTGCAGACATTTTAGAGGAATCTGAATTTCATTTGGTCATATAATGAAACAGTCTCTTGTTGGGCTACTATGTCTCCAGATGATCTGTCTTCTCTCTGGATTTCAAAAACAGTATTACTTCATATGGACTGCTTTAACCAAAACTTTTCACTCAGTGCTCTGCATTCTTACATTTGCAAACTGCAGCTGTTCACAAGACCCATAAATGTATTGAGAGAAGGCCCATCCCTTTCAGAATGCAATTTAAATAATCTTCTAATTCTTCCTTTCTTTTCCACTGCATATACAACATTGATTACCTAGGTGGTTATGGTCCCCATAATCTCACTTTCCTTAGAGGAAATAGAGGTAACTTCAACTACCACACCATCCAAAGTAGTTGTAGTAGGCTGTATCTGAGCCTGGTGTTATGGAGGAAAACTTACTTTATCTTTTAAAACAACACAATAAAAGTTTGCCATGAAAATCAACACTGAGCAGAGAATACTTTCTGCATTAAAGTTGTAATAATGTTCATCTCTTTTCGTAGTGTTTTTTTGTTTTGGTTTTTTTTTTTCATGTCAAGAGATAAAAAAATCAAAAGAGTTAAAAAGATTCTTAGTAATTAACTATTTCTTCTATAACCTGTGAATTTTGTATTGGTATCACTTATGTAATATTATTGAGAGAAGTACATAGACGTATGGTCTTCTCTTTGTTTCAGATTTCCTCTTCTGAGTGCAGCTGATTGTGCAGCTGGCAGAATAAGAGAACCTTTAATCATTTTTCTTCACAAAGCTTCTTGTGTAATTCTGTGAGCCTAAACCATTTTTCCTTTTCTGAATTTCCTTTGAACTTTTGCTTTGGCTTGGAAATACTTTGCTTTTTCCATGTCTCTCTACCTGCAGCTGGGGAAAGTCTGATTTCTATTAGATTTGATTCATTACTTGTCTGGACTGCAGTCATTGAGGTCAACTGTTCTCCATCCCTTGTTTGGCCTCTGCCAAAATTCTTTTTACAGTGTGATGGTTACATATGTCAAAGCAATTCTTATTATAGACAGCTTTCATCACATCAGTGTCATAACCTCAACATTTTTAATTTTCCATAGGTAGAATTGACTTAGACTCTAGTAGGGATCAAACATTAAACACAGACACAACTTTTCTTGACAAAGGTATTCTCACTTTTAATAGCAATTAACTCTGTAAGAAGTTGTATTGATATTGAGTAAAACCACCTCAGTTTTATTGTGCAATTCAGCTTATAGGCTTGGAATCTGACTAACTTGCTTACAAAACACGACACTGGGGACGTGCCAGGACATTCATCTTCTTCTAAGAGCTCTCTCTTGCATTTTTCAGTCCTCTTCCTTTCAATTATTAGAGCTCTGATTGAAGAAGCAAGACAAATACTCACTTACTTCATTAGCAGTGGAAAGAAAATTGAAGCATCTCTTCCTAACAGCACATTAGACTGAGGAACAAAACCAGAGGCAAATGATACCTTTATTGTCTGAATCCTAAAAAACAAAACACAAAACAAATCCTGTCATAGCCAGGGGACAAAATAAAGTGAGTTCATGGGCACAAGATGTCTTTCCAAGAGAAGCAATGCAGACTTCTCAGAATCTTCGTCTGCCTTTGCCACAGGCTGATTGAGTTTGGGAGACGCTTAGCTAGCCTTGGCTGTGAACTGTTGGCTATGGGTGAACGTACAGAACAGAGACCAGGTTACGCTTTAATTTGGACTGGAACCCATCTGTCTTGTTAAAGGAAAAGAGAAACTAGTCACAAAATCTCTTTCTACAGTCTGGCTTGTTTGGCAAGGGAAGAGGGCTCAAGTGCTCCCCAGAAATGATGGGGAGCTGCGCTCACAGGTGCTGGCAGGTGAATGCAAACCCCAGGGAGGGTCTGGCAAAGCAGGACATTTCTCCACGGAAATGCCTGGATTGAATCTTTAACCTGTAGTTAACAGAGACGGTTCCTGACTTCTTCTTAATTCACCGAGACCAGTGCAATTTCAGGTGTGCCTGTTTTTGTGTTAGCCTGTGCACCGATCCCAGGAATGAAATATGCTCTGTTTTTCAGCTCTTTTGTCATCATTGCAGAATTTATTCTAAGTGTTAAAGCATGTGGTATTTGAGTTCCCACTGTGTACCTGGAAGAAGGTGATTGGATATTTTTGGAAAGATGGTAAGATTAATGGAGCCTCTGATAATTTTTAGGATCAACTGATGTTATCATTCAGGAAAGAAACAAACAAACAACTTCGTTTTCCTAGAAACCAGACCCCTGAACTGAGAAGTAAATCAGGGTGGAACTGTTTTATTCTGAAATGGCCAATAGTTTTTCATAAGCTGTCAATGTGTAGGTGTTTGTTCTCAATTCTGATGTTCGTTTTACTGTTAAGCAAGAACAAAAAACTGAGGCTGATTTCTTTAAACGTCAGTTCTATAAATACAGTATAAACACTGGATGCCATCCTATGGAGTGTTATATCAAAGTTTTTGTGACAGAAGTATGAACATAAGACGAATAATCATATTTCCCTATCTCTTTCAGTTCCCTTTTTATCTCTGGCTATTTTCTAATTTCTGTAATTTCATTACAAGAAACTCTAAAACTGAGAGTTCGGAAGAGTTTAGATGCCTACTGTCTCTGTTCTTCTGCGAAACATGGGGCCATGGTTTGTAGTCCAGGCCTCAGACCAAGCCCTGAGCCACATTAATGCTTCCAGTTTCCCTCTTGTGTTTCAATTCCAGCCTGTCAGGACTTGAACATCAATACCGAAGTGCCACTGGGTACTTCCATGAACATACAGAAGTTCATAGTAGGGATTCAGCACTTTAAGGCACTGGATTGCTCTCTTTTTTTCTCTCATACCCTCCTGCCTTTTCCCTTCTTCCGTCCTTTCTAACCTATGTTTTTATAATGAAGAGAAATAACGGTTTCCACAGTGGAACAGGATAGGAAGGGTAGGTTAAAGGTGGGCGTATTTAAGAAGTTTCAATAGTCAGTAAATTCAGGTATAAAGTTGACTCTTTAAATTTAAACAGCCATCAATCCAAAGCACAGTTTAGCCCAAGCTTAATGGTAAACGTGTACATAGCATAAAAGTTGTGTGTAGGCTGCAGGCAAACGTGTTACATAGCTTGTTTACTCACGCTCATTTCAGCTAATGCTGACCCCTGTGGTTTTATTTGGGAAATCTGCTTATTTTTCCCCTGATACAGCTGGTGAGGGTTTTATGTCTGTGCTTGCATTTTTCACATTATAGCAAACACAGGTAGAAACGCAAATTGTGAGACACAGTTATTCGAATACATGCAGATATATAAATTTAAGCATCTAATTCACTCACTTTGTTAAAAAAGAAAGGCGTTAAAAAAATAATCGCTAAATAAATTGAACAGTGCTGGTGCCAAAATGCAGCAACCTGTTCTCTCACAAGCATTTCTAATGTTTTGTCAAAGAGAATGAGGAATTATTGTTTAGGATATTTGCAAAATAACTTTAATTTTGTATTCATTCTGCTTGAATCATTAAAAGTTTGCAATCAAAACAAAAACATTACTGTGATATTTTTTCAATATATCTCTGATTTTCCTTGACTGAAGAATATGTTTTCAATGTTGTAATTTCAATGCTTTTTCCCCACTAAGTCTTCCGTTACCATTGATAAGGCATGTGCTTGTAATTTTCTCTTTTCAAAGGTTGCTGAAACATAACCCAGATAAATACAAAAATGATCAGTTGGAACTGAATATTCTAACACCATTTTAAGTTTTATTTTAATTGTTCTTAATGAGAAATCAGCTTAGATATTCTTGTACGTTATAATTACAAAGCCTTGGTCCGAAATTGTATTATCATCTTTTTCACAGATTTCCTAATTGTTAATTTCTCTGAATGCCACTGTCAGTAGGTACAAATGATTAATGCAGGGAGAAGCAGGTTTTTTCAGGCAGCCTTTGTTAAAAGACAGAATTCACATTGCTCTGTTCTCACTCGAGGATATTCAGATGTAGTACACATGATGGCTGTTCTACCGTAACACAGCTTTAATTTGGTTTACAGCTATTTTGAAGCTAAGGTAAAATATCTCACAAGAGTCAAGAGCCTGATAAGGTAGACTCTTATTCTTTGTGTATGCACTATATATATATGTAGCTATACTGAAGCACAGTGGCATCAGTTGTTTCAAGGAATAATACAGATGATTTCTATAGGAAGACAATGCAGAGAATGAACACACAGCAAGAGCTCCCTGACCTTCTAGTAGACTTTGCTGCCAAATTTAGAGTGGACCCACTGTGCTTCGTCAGTGATGCAAAGCCGCGAAGCGGCGAGTGGCGGTTTCACTCAGACTCATTCTGTGGTTTAAAGGTTGGCCTCCTCCTGCTTGGTTTCTTGTGCAGCAGGTGGCTCCCAGGGAGCTGGTTTGCCCCGTCCAGCTCTCACAACAGGCAGGCATATTAAAGGAGACAATCGAAGTTTTGTCACGGCTGTTAAATAGAAATATACAGAGCGTGGCTCAATATAATAAAGGGCAAAGGAGGAAGTGAGGAGGGCGGGAGAGAGCCATGTACAATGGAATAAATGACTCCCTTCAATCTGCAGTGAAAAGAGAACGTGAATGCTCTGAAACGATCAGCACACAATGCACTGCTGAAGGAAAGCGTCTTGCCTCAAAAAACTATTTTTCTTCACTGATACCACTAGGCACTGCTTCTTAAAAAAAATAAATCTTGTTGTAGAGATGATCAAACCATCATGAAAAAAGAATTATCCTGGGACTGCATAATTTTTGGGTTTTTTTTGTTGTTGTTGGTGTTTTTTTTGTTTTTAACAGATATTTTCTAGAGAGGAGAAAAGAACAAAATTGCCACAGTTAATTCTTGAATATGTTTTTCTTTTGTATTTTCAGTTACTGTTTTGTGGTATGTTAGTACAGTTCCTTTCTTTCCTGAAGGGTAAACTCTATATGATCAGGTTACTTACAACAGCTCATCCTATTGGCTGTTTTTTTTTGTTACCCATGCTGTAGAGCCATGGTAAACAGTGATGCCCTTCACATATCTCATTATGCCTTCATGCATGTTTTAATGTAACCAAGATCCTTGTTCAATAGAAATTGTGATTCTTATAATAAGTATCATTGGTATTTTTTTATTTTTAAGAAAGTGTATTCATTAGATTAAGCAGCTGCATTCAGTAATAAGAGTTGAGTTATTAACTCTTATTAAGAAATAAATGTTATTATTTTTTGAGACTTGAGTTAAGACTTTTAATTTAAACAGAGCCAGGACTACATGGGTCAAAAATATCTGTTATCTGAGATGGAGCCACAGGCATTAACAATGACATTGCCTGCAGATAGTTGTTAATAGGTGTCAGTATTGGCACCCATAGGTGCTGATAGGTGTTGATGCCTTCCAATAAGTGTCAACATCTTTTGGTATCAATAGACATCAATACACATTGATGCCTGTTGGCGCTGATAGACACTGATAGTGTTCTAATCCCAAATCTTGTTGTTAGCCTGGAATGAGAAATCAAGATTTTTTTTACCAGCACATCTAATCTTTGCAGTGTTTAATAGAATCAGTATCATAGAATGGTTAGTGTTGGAAGATCATCAAGTTTTAACCCCCTGCCATGGGCAGGGAAATCTCCCACCAGACCAGGTTGCTCAAAGCCCCATCCAGCCTAGCCTTGAACACTTCAAAGGATGGGGCATCCACAACTTTTCTGGAAAACCTGTTCCAGTGTCTCACCACCCTCCCAGGAAACAATTTCTTCCTGATATCTAATCTAAATCTTCCTTCTTTCAGTTTAAAACCATTACCCCTTGTCATATTACTACATTCTAGCCCTCTGATCATCTTTGTCGTTCTTGTCTGGACTTACTTCAACAGGTCCATGTCCTTTTTATATCTCTCTCTTTTTTTTTTTTTTTTTTAATATCCTAGAAACTAATAATAAGCCAATGTTTTGGGCATTGCAGCTTTAGTTTTAGATCCTGTAGAGTCGAAACGGATGCAAAACAAAGGCTCTGAGTTTTCACTAGGGAGTACATGAGAGCACTGCAGAAACGTGGGCTGGGATGCATCTTGCCTAGCTCACCAGTAGGAACATATAGAATCCTGTTAAGATGTGGCCGTCTCTGTTTCTTGTTTATAACCTGCTGTTACAGAATGACAGGGGTAATAATCTGAAGTCTGTTTCTCATTTCTGAATGCAAAGATCAGTATTGCAAAGATCATTATTGCAGACATCCAAAGCTAGGCGAGTTGAACCTTACCTTTATTATCATCCCAGCATATAATGTGGGATCCACCTAAGCCTTTTAATTGTGTCTAGATACCTTGCTAGGTGTATGCTGACTCTTGTATCGTTATTTAGAATCAGCAGCTAGAGGATGCAGAGGATTCAGCATATAGGATTCAGCATGTAGGATGTACCTGCTACATGCAGCCAAATAAATGTTGTCAGACCTGGAGCATGAGACTGTGTGTGTATTGTCAGGGCTTCATATGGGTTCAGGGTCAGGAAGGCACCTGAACTGCCCCTGCAGGGAGCAAATTTAGGGTTGGTAAGACTTGGCCTTGCTTTGCTTTGCAAAAATGACCATGTTATTTTAAGAATTGAGTTAGATTTGGAATGCCAGTTCATAAACTTGTGAAATGAATGCTGGCTTGGCATCCATCAGGAAGTATAACCAGATAACCCTGCTACTGGTTTACAGATATCCAAAGGTGATGGCATAATTTGATGATGAGCACAAGAGTTTAATGAATAGAGTAGTGTCCTGAAAAGGAGGGAGCTTTTTATAAAAGAATTAGAACATTATACAGGTTATGTGCATTTACAGCACCTGGTGTAGTATGAAATGTCGTCTGATTTTAAGATGCTCCAGCAGTGGTCAAATACTGGAACCCATCTAGTGCATCTTTCCGCAAATGAAAAGGTATGTGTAAAAGTGGGGTCAGAGAAAAAAAAAATAGTTATATGCATAGTGGATGTGTGTGCACAGATACGCAGATGAACTAAAGCACACTGGTTTCAAAGTCTTTTCTGGAATAACTATTTATTCAAGAAGAAGATGAAGCCATCCTCTCCCCTGTGGTATGCTTGTGAAGTAATCAGGTAAAGGGAAAAAACTAGAACTGCATAAATGTTTAATTGCATAATATCTACATAAGAAACTACCTAGCTGCTATTTTATAACTTTTAAAAACTGTTTTTATCCACTGAAGTGAAATGATAGTTTTATCTTTATAGTGTGGTGATCTGTCTTCATGGGTGTAAATCTGATGTCTTGCTTTTTGGGAGATTACAGTAAAGCAGATCTCTGCTCTATTCCTCTTCCCACTTAGTTTCAAGATATTTTATATTGACACGAAGGATAATCACTGCTACTGCTATTTCTTTTTCTCTTTATTTATATAACGGTAGACTGATAAACACCTTACTTGTTCCAAATTAAGATATGCGAGAAAAGTCTTCTTAAAACTTAAGGCCAAGAGTCTCTTTTAAAAACATGCTTCTATTAAGGAGACAAACATTTCCAAGTAGGTGTAAATACTGCACTTTGTTTCAATAACCGTCATGGTTTGACCCTAACTGACAACCAGGACAACGCAGCTGCTAGCTCACTCCTCCCCGGTAGGATGGGAGAGACAATCAGAGGAGTAAAATGAGAAAACTCATGGGTTGAGATAAAGACAGTTTAATAAGTCAAACAAAAGCCACACCCACAATCAAAACAAAGCAAGGAATTAATTCACCACTTCCCATGGGCAGGCAGGTGCTCAGCCTTCTCCAGGAAAGCAGGGCCCCATCATGTGTAATATTTACTTGGGAAGACAAACGTCATTGCTCCGAATGTCCCTCCTTTCCTTCTTCTTCCCCCAGCTTTATATGCTGAGCATGATGTCACATGGCATGGAATATCCCTTTGGTCAGTTGGGGCCAGGCTGTCCCAGCTGTGTCCCCTCCTAACTTCTTGTGCACCCCCAGCCTACTCACTGGCAGAGCAATATGAGGAGCAGAAAAGGCCTCGACTGTTGAAAAACAACTAAAAACATTAGCGCATTATCAACACCATTCTCATCCGAAATCCAAAACATAGCACTACACCAACTGCCAGTAAGAAAGTTAACTGTCCCAGATTAAACTGTGACAGATAAAAGAATTCTGATCTTTCTATGCTGAAAGCTGAAGACATCAAGTGTCAGAAAACAGCAGCATTCATTAACTCATTTGTTTAAAAAGAGTAAAGCTAACCTGTCCTTTGAATATTTGACCAATACTGAAAAAAAAAAATCCAAAAAACCCCCCAAAACCTAGCCAAAACCCCCAAACCCAAAAACTACCAAAATCCAACATCCAAAGCCAAAACTAACATCAAAATATACTTAAAAGATTTAATATACTTGCATAAATACATACAAAAAATTGGGAAAAAGGATGCTCAAGTTTATCTCAGAGGATGGATGGCACGTATTTATAACTACATAATCCTGAAGTGTGTACAATTTTTTTTTCACTTTACAGTCTTTTTCTTTACCATGGATGCTTTTATGAGCCTTCTTATAATTACATAAATATATTCCCTACTTATTCAGAGAACTCAATACATTTGCCTCCACTCTGATGACTAAACAATTATCTACCCCTCAGTAAACACCTTGATTCTTATTTTGAAATTCTACAGCAATATAAAAGAGAGCCATGACAGAAACAAAACTTCCATATTTAAAGTTGTACATTACATGATTCTTGGAAAAACAGTTTTGTTGGGCTGTAGTGCTGGTTTTGCAGGAGCAAAGAAGGCTGCTCAATTTGTTCTTTTCCCAAATACAGGGATGATCGCTCACCTTGGCTATTTTAAATTCCCACAGACTTTTCAATTTGTGACCAAGTAGGGAACCTAAATTAAAAATACCAGTTTCTACTTGATAATTCAAAAATGAAGAGTGATGAAGATGATCTGCAGGAGGCTTCTTATGTGTATGCAAATGCCTTGGATGAAAATCTGATCCAAACAATTATTGCCTTCAGCTTCAGTGTTGTCAGTTCTTGACAGCATTTTAACCTTAGAAAAAAGTAATCCACCCTACTACAGAAATACTACTTTAATTTCTTTCAGAAAGGACAGTGCACATTGTTTTCAGTAGCAGGTGAATTATTTTGAAATTAAACATTTATCACTCAAATCCAACTTATTCCTCCCAGAATCAATCTTACTGGATGATATGAATCATGTTGTGATTTTTTGAATGTAA
This sequence comes from Calidris pygmaea, assembly GCA_003697955.1. NCBI lineage: Eukaryota > Metazoa > Chordata > Aves > Charadriiformes > Scolopacidae > Calidris > Calidris pygmaea. The sequence goes on from QJSC01026092.1 coordinate 3,717,516, forward strand.
TGTTTAGAAAAGAAGCTTCATTCAGAGGGAAAAAAAACACCAACCCACTTAGGTAAAACTTGTTTTTTAAAATTCCCGTGGTATTAAAAGTATAAATAATGTTAGTTGGCAAGATAAATAGAAGTATTATTATTGCATAGGGCTCTAACATGTATCAATAGATTAGCTGTATTATTAATTTTGTTGTTTTATTGCAGCAGAATTTTTTTTTGTTTTTACAGGCTTTTGAATAATATCCAAATTTTGAAGAGTTCAAGAAATTACTTTGAAGGGCTTTAAAATCTGTAAAACCCATAATTCAATCAGAACCCTCACTCTAATGAGCCTCAATAACTGAATTGTGATTTTTAGTTATTAAAAAGTCAGAATAATCAAAGATATATTATTCAAGTTCCAGGCAGTTTATTTGCAGCCTGCCACACTTACTTTATACTTACTGAAAATCATGCAGTTCAGAAAAATATGATTGGACTAATGAACCAATGAGAAATAATTTGGTTCTGTGTTTTAGGCTTAGTTTTCCTGGAGCAGCTATTTTAATAGTTGATCTATAAGTATGTAGGGGATAAGAACAAATTATTCAACTACTGATAGGGTTCAGCTAACATATTTCTTATGACATTGTCAGTACTTCTGGCTAGAGCAGAAGTAATGGATGACACCTTAACTTCACACTCTCTCACACACTTCCATCTGATGTTCTTACAAGCAAGCTATGGAAATAAAACCTAAATAAAGCAACTGACTGGTGGATAATCACCTCATTGGAAGACTTGGTTTGGTTTGGTTTGTAGCTCTCAGTGGTCAGCTGTTAAGCTGGGAGGATAATGTGAGTGAAGTTTGTTCTCAGTCCAGCACTTCGTCTAAGTCAAGGTTTTAGAAATCAGCAGCAAAAGCAGTTCTCAGGCCAATGAATTTATGGATAAAAGTGCTGTGGCACAAGAAAAAGTGGGCTGTGAATGCAGTTTACTGGAATGTCTATTTACTTGCCTTGCCATCACAGCATTGAGAAAGTAAAAGATTTTTCAACCAGTTATACCCAGACACTGTTCAGCAGGCTTGTTTTATCTCACCTCAGCTTCACTGTGATTTGAAATTGTTATATTTACATCAGCTCTGCTGGCTCATGATAATATAGAAAAATTGATTATTTAATGCAGGTCAAATTAAGTCCCTTTCAGCCTAGGACAGCAGTGAACATGCAAATCTTCTGTTATATAGTGTTTGGAAAATGAAACAATGCAGGCAGAGGAAGAGTGTAGCATAAAGATATTTGGCTCTTCCTGTAACTCATAAAGTTATTTCAATTTCTGGATATCTGAAGTACACCTTGGAAGGCACAGTAGAGACTGTGTTTTCTGTTATATATTTTCCTATCATAGCATTGGCTAAACAGAAAGCTTATAGTTAATTCATTTATTCTCAAAGCTCTGCAGAAAACACAAAGCAAAACTGCCCATCAACCACCCACCACATATAGTGCTATCAATTAAAAAAAAAACCCACATTAATGCTGTCACCTTTTCCCTGTGTAATCTTGTTCACTTGATGCACTTCATGTCTACCAGAAAGATTAGAAATTGGCTTTATTCATCCAAGTGCTAATCACTGGATTGAATAGTTTGCTGTTCAGTCTTAGCTATTATATATTAGATTTTAACTTCTTACAGCTGTCACTATATTTTTCACCACTTCCAACAAATAACCCTGGAACCCTGTGTTCTATTTTTTAAATACTGTATAATCTGCCTTTGTGTGTGTTATAGTGTTCATCTAAACCATTAGAGTCTTCAATATCCATGGCAATTGGCTGTTTTATGGCTGTTAAGAGTTTGGATGGATCAATATTTAATTCAAATTTGTCTCCAAGTTATATGGTAATCATCTGTTTTATGCCCAATATTTATAATATAGATGGTTGATTCAATAAAGTCTCTACTTGTTCTCATAAATACAGGTTTTACAGAATGAAGGCATTGCTCAAACTCACATTTTAATTGCAAGAATCTTAAATGGGATGGACTGACTTGTGATTTTTTATAGATTTTGATAACACCTATAAACACATGTCAAACACATATCTCAATTAAAAAACCCTAAAGCTTTTTTGAAGATGCTGCCCGTCACTTTTTTGTGTGTATGTGTGTTATTATTTGTTATTCTGCTCCTCTCTTTCTCTTCCCTCCTTCCCTCCTTCCCTCCTTGGGAAGGTTAAAGTTAATAATACTACTCAGTTGGCACCCCTGTTTTTATAACATGCTTCCTTCTTTGTGATATTGTTCAAATTCTCCTCTTTGAGCTTGATGGGAGATGTTCATGCTTTTCAATTGTCCACAGTCTCAAAGCTGGCCTACGTTCTTACCATAGGCAACCCTTCTAATTTCTCCTTGTGAACTGAGGAGAACTGAACAGCCTTCTTGCCTGATGCTATATGACAAAGAAGAAGGAATTTTAGAGATTTTCTGTAGTTTCAGAGCACACAGAAAGCCCCAGATTCTTGTGCATACATTATCACATACCCATAAAGAGGGTGTAGAGACAGTATGACAACATGGAAGTACATGGGGGAAAGTGGCTTGTTTACTAGGGGAACAATAGAGAAGATTTTGTAAGGTGCCCAGGTGTACAGTAACTCAGGCCACAGTACTACCAATTAAATGGAGGGCTGCCTGACAGTGTGCTTTTGAAGTCACCCTTCACTTGCAGGAGCTGGGACAGTTACTTAAAACTTGCAGGAATCTGGGCTGGAGCTCTTCCTGCTACTGAGGCTCTTCCTGAGACAGGTCTGCTCACTGGTTGTCTGAACATGTAAAGTACTTTAGAAGTGGATGTACCCTTGTTGGGAGTGCTGGGGCGTTGCTTTATGGTTATGTGGCTGAAACTCATCCCAGTTTCACTGTTGGAGCCCAGTACCAATTAAAAGTCAGATTTTCAGCCATGTTTTTTCAGGTCAGGATATGTCATTATTTTGTCAGACCATTATTGGGTCACATTATAGTGACCCAAGTCTATAGATGGACATCAGAGCATGTACTTACAGCTGCTGCATAGATAACATAAGAATCCAAAATGTCTAAACATAGGAATGTTTTGTATTACAATGCTCTTTGTAGCCACTGATAATTAACCAGAGCTTCCAGAATGACCCAGTGGGGTTCGTTGTTATTAGTCTAGTCATGTTACTTCATTGAAGGCAAGCTACCAGTATAGAAATAGTATCTTGGATAAATACACAGGTTGCAGCTGGATTAGGATGCCTCTGTTGGTCAATGGTGGCATGGTATAGAGAATTGATAGATCAAGTCCTCCCACACCATGCCCCATGCACAGACCCAGATGACTCTGAGTTGGCCCTCCTTCTCCTGGTGGTATCCCTCATTCATGTTTTTACTCATGGGTGGCAGATGTCCTGAGGCAGTAGAAATCATTTTTTAATAATGTTGGACATGGTGTGCATCATGTGTCATCATGCAAGCATGAAAAGACCGCTTAGCAGGGAGTTGAGTCATTTAGGATGCTTTGTGGGTCTGAGTTTAATTCACTGATTTCACATTTTGATTCTGAGCAGAAACAGGACTATCGAAGTCAACACAGAGAAAGCCAGTGCAGCGTGAAAACAATCATCTGTATCTAAACAGTGGTTCACTGAAGTCTGTTTTATCTTTTTTTAAAAACTTCTAGGGATGGAGGTTCCCCAACCTAGATAATCTAGTCTAATGCTTTTAAGACTACTTTTCGTTCTAGCTACAGAAATTAGGAGTAACAATTATTTTGGTTTTTTTTTTTTGCTTTCTGGTGATCTTTTCCATTTTGAAGGCTAGTATAATATCTTGTTTGTTTGTTTGTTTTTTTCTCTTTTTCTCATGGATTATAAACTCAGTATATTCTAAATGGATGTGGTATTTAGGCCTCCAGTTGCCTTTCATATTTTTCTCTAGACTTTTAATAATCGCTTTATGTAGTACCGTAATTAGACCTCAGTCATGCTGAGTAAAGAAAAAGGGTTTCTTCATCTCCTCCCTGTGCCTTTGCATAACCATCTAGAAATCATGGAGCTGCTGTTGTTGCTGACACCTTGAGAAGGGTAAACTGTATAGGTAACTCACAGGTTTGGGAGGTGAAAAAGAACCTGAGGATCATCTGCTTTTGGCCTTGAGTGGAATTAGCGGGCACAAAAGCAGAAATCACTGACAGTAAATTAAATCTGGGAACCTTGGCTGCATTTCCTGAGACTGCGTGTGACTTTTATCTGAAGGTTATGTCAAAAGCTGTAGCAAAACTGCAATATGTAGTTGTTTTGCTTTTTCCCCCTCCATGAGGTCTCTTACTTTGAACATTTGACAAGATTTACTCTTGACAAGTTCATGTTGGACATCATGTATTAGAGTGTGTAACTGAAATTCATGAGCCAGTCTTCTATAGACCTTGGACTTCAATTCATCTTTAACCTGCCTAAAAGGATGAACAAGGGGTTACATTTTTCAAAAATAGATTTTTTTTTTGTACTACCAAAAAGCAACTTGGAAAAGAAACATTAATATTTTGTTCCTATTCATAATCAGGATTAATCATACGAAATCTTGTGGATAAAGTATAATTGTTTGAGATGATGCAGCTATAGAACTGACTGTATACAGAGATCACAAATCCAGGCGCTGACTGCTATCAAAGAATCACTGTAAAGAACTTTTTATTCCAAAAAGTCTTTCCATCATTTAAGTGAAACTCCCATCTCTGATCACCTAATTAATCTTCCTATTTGTGAAAGACAGCTACACCCACTTTTTATGCTTTATCTGCTTCTTTGACTATGTATTCTGCTTATGATAACAAAGAGTTAATTTTTGCTCAGAGTACTTAAAAAGCAGCAGAAAAACGTACAAATGGTTCTAATAGGAGTCTGTTTACCAATACCTAAAAGAACAGATGTTGTTCCCTTTGGAGTTCACTTCTCAGCATGCTGAATTCTTCACTCCCACCTTAGCACAAAAGAGGAGAGAATCCAGGTGAGAAAGCAAAGCAAAGCCCTTTGATGTAGATAAAAATGCAGCCGCTGAAGCATAGAAGGAGAGAGAGTAGCAGAATACAGATTGACTCATTCCTCTCTCACCTATTCTCCCTCCCCCCAAAAAAGTGAATTCCTGAGACATGTTAAGTTTCCCAGTGCATTAAATAAGAGGGAAGGACCCAGTGGCAAGTTAGAACTGCAACACTCGTGATTTCTGACACAAAGCTAACCTTGCAAGAACAGCTTCTGAGCTGCGAAAAGGAGAGATTCAAGGAAGCTGACAGATTTCTGAAATTATGATAGAAAGTTTGCTAATAATGCTCAGAAGCCACAGCAGTTGACAGCTGTATAATATATTATTTTATGACAAGGATTTAAGAGTAATTTTTTTTTTTTTCAAATAGTAGTAGTATTTTATTTTTCAAATAATTAAAAAGAGGCTGGTGAGGAGAGATTATGAGAGATCTTTCAGGATTGTAACTGAAATTCTGTGCCAAAAAACAGGAGGTGTGGTTTCCCCAGATGATTTTGAATTGAGATTTTTCTGTAAGTAGCACATGTAGTTTTGGATGGAACTGGCATGTTGTCAGGAAACCATCTGGGTAGATTAGTTCAGCAAAATTTCTTGTATTTAACTCCTGCCGGCAACAGACCTTCTACAAGGGATTCTGCAAGTCTCCCTGTTGCAAATGAAAGTTGGAAGAGTTCCAGAAAGGCATCTCCTACAGGTGCTGAGTGCTCCTGCCAGCATAATCATTTCCCTTGTCCAGCAACAAATTGGGTATTAACATCTGAACTAGAGGTGCTAGGAACTCGTTACAGGCAGTGGAGAAACCCAGGGATTTTTAGGTAATGTCAATTTAGGAGCTGGACACACATTCAACCTATTTTAGATATCTAGTTTAGAGCAGGTAAGTCAGTCACCAAAGTTGTCTGATTCTCTCCTGCTGATTATTTAGGATATTGAGGTGATTTGCTCAAAGGCAGATGTCTGGTTTGTTCTGAGTTTGGGTAATGAGCCCCTTTCTTCTCCCCACCTCTGGAGGAATGAGGAAAGGTGAAGGTTGGTGACAACACCCTCCCTCCCTCTGTCCCCCACAAATATCTGGCACAAAAGTGAGTAAGACAGCAACCTGAAATCTGAATTACTGCCATAATTACTGCCATTGTAGTTTAATCACAACTTGGCATACTCTTGTTTTTCTACAAGTTGCAACAATGTTTGGTTTGTTGTGGTTTTTTTACTTTCCAACATGTTACTCTGCAGTTTATGAGAAATTTTCAATTTGACCTGTGAGATGTTAGTGATGTATCTTGATATTTGTGGCTCATTTTCTCTATCTGTCACCCTATAAGTCCACACATCTCAAGCCTTACTTTTTTTTTTTTTTGAAAATTCTGATTTCTATAAGGTATACATAATTCTATCAGTGAAACAAATTTATTTTTTTGTTTCCACATGTAATCAACAAAAGTAGAAATGTATTTAGAAAGCCTTCTAAGTCTTGCTTATGAAGAAGATGGAAAGCACTGTTTTATACATTTTTTCTTTATGTATATATTTGAAGTCTGATTGTTACCATTCAGTGTAACAATGAGCAATATCAAGTCAATTACTTGACCTAAAATTCTTTCTTTCCTCTGTCACTTATAAATGGGTTCATAATATGGAACAGAATCATTTATCCAAGTAATAACTTTGTGGGGAAAGGGAGAAATGTGTAGAGGGTATTATGGATTTTTTTTTCCTCTAGTTGTTAAATGCTTTTTTCTAGAACAACTTAGTTTTCATAAAGTGATGTCTTTGCAAATGAACACTGAAAGTGGAGAAGAAACTAGCAATGAGATTATGAGTGTGCATTGGTTTTTTTCCCCAGAAACTATTTTGAATAAAGTATTGTGCAAAAATATCAATTTATTTTGAAAAAAATGTATAAATGATTAAGTGAATAAGGCAGAGTATTCCCAAATAAATAAATGCTCAAATAAATAAGCAACTCCACTTACTGTCCATGCCATCCCTGAAAAAAAAAGTGTATGGCAGTCTGAATACAGACAGGTATGTGAATTACAGAACTGAATAATAAAAAGAAATTAAACCCAATGCTACACCAAAACAAGGAAATTGCATTTTCGGGAAAATAAATGCCACTGAAATAACTTTTGGTATGTTTTTCTATATTTGTAGATGTTAATCACTGAATATTTACTTTGAAAAGTAATTTGAAAATTAATGATAAATTTAGGGTTGACATTGCAAATGATGTGTAATTTTTGGTTGCAAACTAGAATAAAACCAAATACTACTTCCCATTACAAACAGATGTTCATCTTCGCAAAATGTAGATAACTGATGAGAATAATATTTCAAGGTCATGCAATTATCAAAAGGTTAGTTAATTATTTCTTGAATCTTTCTGTCTCATTACTTAATAACTCTGCCATAAAAGTCCTCGTAACAAGCTACGCTATAGAACGAATACCATATCTTCAATGTATCATTCTTAGAATTCTTGTTGGCTTCACTTTCTAATAGATGCAGTACAGATCATCTTTTATGCTCAGCTGTGTATATCTGAAATACACATCTGAAACACACCTGAAATACAGATGCAAAATTTTATAATGATGACAGTGAAAATATTGAAATAGTAGTTAAAAACTGATTCAAGGCTCCTTCTAATGTGTTTCACTTCCATTTGCCAATTATAATGTATTCTGCTCTGTATGAGATTTTGGCCATGTTTGCCATAAAAATTTCAAGAATGGCCTAAAGTCAGAAATATTATCCTTGTTTTCCCAAGAATAAAACTATGTACAAAGAGTTGACTGGCTGGACAACAAGAAGATTGACAAAAAGAGTTAGGAAAGGGAGACTTTGCAGAGACGGAAGGCCTTATGTAGGCATAATTCTCCTTTGTGTGTTCCATGTGACTTCATAAGGCAGATACTAAATTTGGGAGGAGAAGGAAGAATTGATTTTTTTTAGGATTTAAAAGCTTGTTTTCATTTCAATGAGGCAAGAAATTACAAAATATTAAAGTCATCTACAAAGGAAAATAATAAAATAAGTATTTACATTTCCTATCTTTTGAAATATGTTCTTAAAAATAATATTTATTTCAGCTGTATCTATTTCAACTATTTTTTGTCTAGTGCAATATATGGTAATAACAAATTTTAAATAAGATGTGGGTTTGAAGTGAAAATTTCAAAATATCTCATGTTTCTGACATTCAAATGTCCACAAACATGTCACGATGCATCTCCTGTTCATGGAAAGGCCGCAAAAATGATTAAGGGACAGGAGCACCTCTCACCTGAGGAAAGGCTGAGAGAGTTAGGGTTGTTCAGTCTGGAGAAGAGAAGGGTCTCAACCACTCTATGTTTTCTCTGAAAAACACTTGTTCTCTGCTGGAAAAAAGTTAAATTAAAATGATATTAATAGCTCTAATAGGGGCAAATTATGGACACAACCTCATAACAGGTCCCTCTTTCCTCAATTTGTCACTATTCCTGACAAATATCATCATGCTTCAGGACAAAAGACCTGTTGATATTTTGGATGTAACAAACTAATTTTTTATTTGTAGATAGACTCTTTTTATTAGATAACTGGTAGAGATTTTTGGTTCCACTGGTAAAAACTGGAAAACAAGGCGTATACTCTTTATTCTCATTAAGCTGTTGGATTTGCCATCAAAGTCTATACCTTTCATATTCTTTTATTCTAGCTGTTATACTCAACTGCATCCAAACTATGTCTTTGATGCAATGCTTTTCATTATTTTCTTCCTTCAAAAAGAACTCTAGTATTTTAGCTTTTCCTTTAATCTGATAATAAGACTTTTTTCCAAGTCATAGTGATTTTAGGCTTACTCCTGCTTTTACCTGATGCACCCTTTATCCTAGAAAATGAAGCTTTTGAGATTTTGAATCTTGAAACTCTTACTGCAAGTTTTTTGTTTTTCTTTTGTCTTTCCTCCTGTCCCAACCACATAGTAAGTCATGAATAAATCTTTAATAGTATATAGTTGTGACTTTAGTACTTAGAAGAATCACCTCATGGGAGGTGATTCTACCCCTCTACTCTGCTCCCATGAGACCCCACCTGGAGTACTGTGTCCAACTTTGGAGTCCTCAACACAGGAAGGACATGAACCTGTTGGACCAGGTCCAGCAGAGGGCCATGAAGATGATCAGAGGGACGGAGCACCTCTTCTACGAAGGCAGGCTGAGAGAGCTGGGGTTGTTCAGCCTGAGGAAGCAAAGGCTCCAGGGAGACCTTATAATGGCCTTCCAGTACCTGAAGGGGGCTACAGGAGAGATGGGGAGGGAATCTTTATCAGGAAGTGTAGCGATAGGATGAGGGGTAATGGTTTTAAATTGAAAGAGGGGAGATTTAGATTAGATATCAGGAAGAAATTGTTTCTTGTGAGGATGGTGAGGCACTGGAACAGGTTTCTCAGAGAAGCTGTAGATGCCCCATCCCTGGAGGTATTCAAAGCCAGGCTGGATGGGGCTTGGAGCAATGTGGTCTAGTGGAGGTGTCCCTGCCCATGGCGGGGGGGTTGGAACTGGATGATCTTTAAGAATACATTTCCTTGGTACAGACCAGCCTGTGCAGGCAGAAAGCAATGCTGCTTTACACTTCAGCTGTGCCCATCTAAGGAAGAGGCAGAAAGATGTTTGGCTCAAGGAACTTCAGCACTGCTATGAAAGTTGTATACCTCTTCCCAGTCACAGCAAGCCAGATGGTTACCTCCAAAAGTTTCAGGCTGTCTCATTAACTCAGTGGTCCCCTAATGACATTACCTCATCCTTCTGCATGCAGTACCTTTATTCATGTGTCACTCATTTCCAACTGTCAGTAGAAACTGCTGCTTCTGCTTCTGAATCTTCCCGGGTAAGTTTGCATTTGCTTTGCATCCCCTCTGGGACACAGACTACATTTGGAAACGTATCCTTCAGGGCCTTTCTTGAAGATTCAGGTTTATTGCAAGGTTCCTGTAATCTGTTGTGCAATGTTAAAATGCATTGCTGACACTTACACTGCCTGTTATTCTTTTAAAACACTCAAAAACATTCAAAATGCACTTTGAATCCTAGAGATTGTAAATATAATAAGTTTTCATATCTTCAGGTTATTATTCCTTCACTCCTTCTCTGTCATTCATGTTTTCCGTATTGTTTCAGTATCCTATGTCATCATTGTCTTGACCGAATCCATGGGATATTCCCCCATGTGTATTTCCCATCATGTGCCAAAGTTGAGATTAGTGGCTACTACTCAAAACATTGTCCATTTCCACCATTATCATTTTTTAGTGAGAAAGAGCAGGCCAGGATTGGCTCTGGTATGTTTGTATAACAGAAGATGAAAGGACTGTGGTTTAGATAGATTTAATTTAAATGTAAAGCTTGTTTTTGAAAAGAAATTTGTGACCAAGTCTTGTTTTACTGGTGGTAGGACATCCAGGTCATCCAAGATGACCTTATATTCAAAAGAGTTTTGTCACCTGAAAAACTGGGGAAAGCTTATTTCAGGAAGGAAAACATCATTTATTTATTTGTTTCATGGTCTTCTTGGTTAGCATGCTACTTAATTAGGCTTCAATTTTCAGTACCATAATTTCTTTCTTTCTTTTCACTTAATCATGTGTTTTTATCAGGGCTTCACAGAAATTTTGGATCATGCTGTTTCATCCTTTCATGTACTATCCTCAGAAGAGGATGTTACTTCATTGCAGTACACTAAAATGAGTCTCATTAACCTGTTTTATGTAATGGTTGGTATTCAGAGGCAGTATCTGGTTTAAAATTTGAAACACTGCCAAAATATTCAAGCTTGCATGTATAAAGTTGGGATTCTCAGATTGTAGCTGAAATTTCCAGATCAAAGCAACCTCATTTATAGTGAGCTCAGAGTCTTTAGATATCAAGGTAGTAAAATTCTTGTCTTGCCTTTATAGTAAGTAGGTAGTTTGCATGTTCGCATACAGTCAGAAGAGTAACTGTTTTGAATTATTTATGAGGAAACTTCTTGACTTTTCTTAATTTTTAAAATGTCAAAAAAGTGCAGCTGTGCCATATTTCAGATAAAAGATTCAACTGACCATTGATAAATTTCTGTTGAAGTTTTTATGTCGGTAAACAGTAATAGGCATGGGAGGAAGGCTTACTGACTTGCGCACTGCATTGCATTCTTACACACTGCGTTTCTCTTATTCATAGCTATCCAAATCCTGCTAATATCATACATAGTTTGATAATAGATGAATTTGACAGTTTAATTACAGATGGCAGCCTCCCAAAATTATAATTTTTAAACCCAGAAACCAGCTCCTAAAAAATGTTTTCTGCTCTCTCACACGTCCTTATCACAGGGGATTTCAGTTGGACTGTCCTTTTTGCCTACCCTGTTCTGGTCCTTTTTACTTACATGTGTTTTCCTTAGGCAAAATGTACCTTTAATATACGATTCAGAACCAACTGGGTAGAGTAAAAATTTGAGCTGGTTTATTTGTTTACCTTTTGAAAGCAAAATGTTGAACTACTGGAACATTCACATTGCTCCTGCATCATCCCAAATTCTGCTGCTAAGCTAGCCCAGGTCTCAAAGCAGGGAGAGGAACACTGTGTCTGCAGAAGCATCTGTCTGAGGATGGGAAGTGAATTTGGACAACAGATGTCAAAGTTGTCAGGAGATGGTGAAGAGACAATAAAAAAGACTGAAATAGGTTTAATGTCACTGGGAAGGCTGTGTCGTTTTCCCCTGCTTTTATCTCTGGCAGTGGGTAGTAGACAGTGGGCATCGATGCTTCATTGCTACTAAAAAGATGAAAAGTAAGCCAATATTTAAAAGAATTATCAGGGAACAAGGTTTCAGATGACATTTGGTGGAAAAAGTGATTGTAATGTAAATGTTTCATTTTAAGAAGCAAGAGATTTTAAGAAACCTGTATGGTGTTACTCCAGAAAACAAATGTTCTCTTTATTCTAGAAAGCAATGAACATTAAACAGAAGTTCCTAGTAATGCTTTAGGTTGGAAATGAGCTGCATTGTCAAAAGCTTGTGGCAGGTTTTCTCCTCCATCTAATTCCAGTTCTAGTTGCCCATTACCATTGCCGTAAACACTATCTTTATAGCGTATAGAAATAGTGTTAAATGTTGGTATTGTAAAGATGTTATATCTCTATAACATGTATACTCTGTCATTGTCTTCCTTGATGAAGTATAAAGCCCCCCTACCATATATTTTACTGGGCTATCAAAATATCATGCTTAGCCAAGATTAGTGTACCTTTTAGAAAAATTATATAGAAATGTTGTTTTGTGTTCTGAGTTTGTTTTTTATCCTCTGAAACCACTTGAAATATAAAATGACTAATAATTTTGTGTAAAAATATAAACAAAACAGATAATACTTCACGTTTACATTTCCCCATGCACTTCTGATAAAACTGAAATAAGATTTTTTGCACAGCTCATTAATACCTATCCCTGACCAATCTTTATATTTTTGTATGAATAAGTACATCAAATATATGATGTAGAAGTGTACTGCAAGTGATTATGGAGAGAAAACAATATCAGGATTGTTTAGTTCACCAGCCTAAAAATCAGTGATGTCATTAACAACCTTAGGATAAACAAGTTTTTAACAAGTGCATTTTGGTTGTTTTGCTAGAAAGTGACTTCATTTGCAATTCTAACAGTACAGAACATCAACAGCAGACTGTGAATATATTTCTATCCTGCTGTAGCAATAGCTTTACAGCCAAATACTGCTTAAAAGTAAATGTTTCACGGTAAATGTTATTTTCTTAGTATCTTAGTAAAAAAGATCCTTCACATATAATGTTTTTTCTTTACCTTGTGGGACAATTTTGATCATTCTACATTTCAAATTTTCCTTTTTTTAAACAACTTACAGTGAAAAAAATATTCTGCAAAAACCTTTTTCTTGTACCACTTCTGTGACTACAGAAATAAATAAAAACTGATTCATTGTTCTTCTCCTACTAGCCACCAAAATTCTGCATGTATATTGCAATTTACAATTTGCTGGTGATGACACTAAGAAGAAAGAACCTGTAGAGCACAACAAGGATGATACCAGGTGATGATATTGCATTTAGTGAATTTAGCATCCCTGGTTGGTCCTGGGCTCTAGATGGCCCTGCTTGAGCAGGAACATTGTACCAGAAGACCTCCAGAGGTCCCTTCCAGCCTCAACTATTCTGTGATATAAAATTCCTCTGAGTGCCAGGCTATATTCTAAAAATCAAAGAGTGATCATTATTATCACCATAGTTATTGCCTCAAAAACTTCAGTTTTTCCTAGTGTGTGATTTTCTGATTACTATTAATTTAATTGATAAAAGCATATACAGCACTTGACTCCAGGCTCAACTCTGTAGGTGCTGTCCTAGAATTAGAAACTCTGTTCTGAAAAGCTGGAAGTGAAAGGCAGGTGACAGAGTGAAAACAGGTACAGTCAGATATTGCAGAAGTGCATATATATGTATATACATAGCAATTATAAAAGGTACTTGCTTCTAAAGAAAATATTTTCTTTTTCTTTCAAAGACAGTATTTTAAGAAAAAAACATTTCTCTCCTAAAACTAGAACATCAATAAAATAAAAAATGGAGTGAGATTACTACTTTTCCAGTGATCAGAACAGGAAATTGGAAAACAGATTCTGGGTATTTTAAGGCTTGTGGGTCAACGGTGTTAGGATAGGATACTATTCTGCAAATTCCTGACACTCAGGAATTTCTCCCTATGAAACTGTTATGACCTACCATCAAAGAGATTGAGTACTGTTGCTGAGATACCTTCAGACCTTCGGTGAGACACTAAGTATTTTCATTATTCTCTTTTTGATATCCAGCATAATAAAATTCATGTAGCTACCATGTAATAATTATGATTCTCCCCCCCCCCACACACTGAACAGAATGTAAATTCATAAAAGAAATCCACAGGGAGACAGTTTAGCAGCTATCAGCAGTTCCTTGATCAAAAATATCTGCTTCTCATTATGCAGAGATAAATTAAGAAAACAACTGGAGTCACCAGAAACAATTTGGAGCCAACATTAACCAAAAGCAATCTTGAGTTTCTCCGGAATGTTATCCAGCTGTGCTCAGTTTCAAGGCAGAGAAAAAAAGCAAAATAATATGGCACTCACAAACGAACTCACAACACTGTCTGCTCTTATTTACAACAGAGAAGAGAGAAATACTCATTTAAAGTCTAACTAGCAAGCTTCTGTGTTACCCAGTGTGGAGTTAGAACAGAATGTTTCAGTTGGAAGGGAGCTACAACCATTATCTAGTCCAACAGCCTGACCAATGCAGGGCTGACCAAAAGTTAAAGCATGTTATTAAGGGCATTGTCCAAATGTCTCTTGAACACTGACAGACTTGGGGCATTGACTACCTCCCTGGGAAGCCTGTTCCAGTGTTTGACCAGTCTCTCAGTAACAAAATGCTTCCTAATGTCCAGTCCAAACCTTCCCCTGGTGCAGCTTTTAACTATTCCCATGTGTCCTATCACTGGATCCCAGCAAGAAGAGCTCAGCACCTCCCTCTCCACTTCCCCTCCTCAGGAAGCTGTAGAGAGCAATGAAGTCACCTCTCAGCTTCCTCTCCAAACTAGAAAAGCCCAAAGTCCACAGCTGCTCTTTAAGGGACATGCCTTCCAGCCCTTTCACCAGCTTTGTTGCCTTCCTCTGGACACATTCAAGGACCTTCACACCTTTCTTAAATTGTGGGACCCAGAACTGCACAAAGTGCTCAAGGAGAGGCTGCACCAACGCAAATACAGTGGAATAATCACCTCTTTTGACCAGTTAGTTATACTACGTTTGATGCACCCCAGGATACGGGTTGCCCTCTTGGCTGCCAGGGCTCACTGCTGGCTCCTATTGAGCTGGCTGTTGACCAACACCCCCAGATCCCTTTCTGCAGGACTGCTCTCCAGCCACTCCTCTCCCAAATTATACTTGTGCCCGGTGTTACTCTATACTAGGTGCAGAATCCAGCATTTGCAAGTTGTATATAATTTGAAAATACTATTTTTGAGGGGTGAGTTTTACCATTATTCATAGCAAATCATGGATTCAAACAAATACAATGTAAAACCAAGTGTCATCTCCACACTGTGAATCGTGTTCCTAGGTTCATGCATGAGCCACTGATGGGTGCTACCTGCCAGCATGGCACCTCAGCAACCTCCCCTTATCACGGCACTGTGCTTATGGAGCATGCTCCATGACCAATACTCTTTTCAGAATTGATGCCTTCTTTCTAGGTTTCCAGAGGCTGCTTTTAGCCTAACCCATATATCCACATTTTTAGAGGAGAAAGAGAAAACAAAATGTTGACTCCTTTTCATCAATTTGACAAAGTTGTCATTGGTCAGAGAGCAAAACCTTACTGAAATAAATACCTTCAGGAAGCTTTGTGCAAATTTTATTTTATTTTCTCTTTGTTGCTTTTCTCCACTGCTTTCAAGCTTCTTTCCTCATCACGTCTGAGCTATCAAGTCCTCTCTTTCCTCTTATATTTCAAAGTGCTTTATAGCTTTCTAATGTAGCCCCACTGAAAACCTACAAAAGACGAAAGGAAGAGGAGTAAAGAAAACCAACTACTATGTGTTTATCCTTTGCACTACTCATATATTTTTTTTCTCAATAGCTGGCTGCATCTATTTCTATTATCAGTTTTTGGAAGCCAATATTGTCTTTTGTACATTGCCCACTGCACTGAGGTCTGGTTTATTTTGCTAATAATAAACAAAATGCATAATATTAGCTGTAGGTGAGTGCTCTTCTGATGGGGAAAAAATTGCCCTGGATTGTTATAGAAATGCAAAACAAAGTTGCTGTATAATTTACAATTTCTGAAAGAAGGGAAAATATCTGCCTCGTTGACATACAATTATTTTCACGTCTCTGTAAGCTTTACTATGCTTAGTTCCGTAAAGTCACTTTTCTAATAGTGATTATTCATGTCTTTATATCTAAGTGTTAGTATCCTCCCTGTCCTACCTGTTTTCTGTCCATGTTAAAAACAATGCTGATTTTAAACAGGGGAATGCTTACTGAGTAAGAGAAGGCAATGCTGTTTTCTCCTTTGGTTCCTGTGAGGCAGCCTATTAGCTGCTGACAGTCTTTATGGAATCAGCATGTGGCTTAAATCCAGAAATGAATTATAATGTAAGATCAGAGTTAAGGTCTCAGAGAAAAAACAATGTTAGTGCATTGACAGCTGTGATCAAAGCTGTTTCTAGTTCTCTCAGAGGTGGAAATCCCTAGGTGGCAATCAAAGGTTTCATGGATAGGAATTACTGACAGAATTCATAATGGGCTCCAGCCAAAGAAAAAAAATTGAAAAGCTACTACAAGCAGAATACTCTCTTGGTTAAGAAAGGCTCTTAAAACATTTTTTTAAAATGTTTTAAAACATTTCCTCCCCCCAAAAATCTAGCCTCACCCCTAAAGTCCAGTAAAATATAATAGTACAAACAAAACCTACCTAAACATAACATATTCAATATTTCACATGCAGGATATTGGACTGGGAATATACATGGTCATTCCAGGAGTTTTTAATTGGTGAGGAGATCAAACACACTAATTCTTATTTGTTTTAAGGAAAAAAAAAATAAAAATTAATATGGGTCCAGTGTTGGCTTAGGCAGGGGTAATACTCTAGGTCAGAAAAAAAAAAAGTTTAATAAACTTTCTGGCAAAAATAGATAATTCTTTCTGCTTTGTAGTAGAAACATGATTCTTGGGGCCTAAAATTTGTATCAGTGTTTGCTGAATCGCTGCACTTTAGGATGACCCAATCTGACAACTGTGATTATGTTTATGCATAAAAATAGCTCCCTGATATGTTGCAAAGTAATGCTAAGACTGGGACTTCTTTTATTTATGTGTAAATTTTGATATATTTACATGATAAATATGGTAAATTTTACTTGGCTTGACACAGAGTATTCACTCCTGTGGAGGAGAACATGCAACTCCTACTGGGATCTGTCCAGGGGTATTATGACAACTCTTTGCAGGTCAAAACACTGGGATCCCTGAGGGAGAGTGTTCTTGGACAGTTGTAAAATACTTGACATGCTGGCAGGTATCTTTGATCTGCTCTGACTGGACTGGAAGAGATCCAGCAGATGGATTAAGTTGATGGATGATATTCTTCCCATTTCTGTCTCTCCTCACAGTGATGCTCCTTCTCCAAGGTAAAGTCCTGGGGCTGAGCAGAAATGCTGTGTGCACAGGCTCCCTGCACATGGAGCTGCATGGGGGTAGGAAAGGACGAAAGAACTGGTGTTACTTTAAATGCTGCATGGCCACTCTACTCTGTTGAAATCCTAAATCAGTAATTACAGCTGACTGTCCGGCATGTACTTTTTAGGAGATGCAGGAAAAGCGGGATGCCAGCTGCAGATCGGGAGAGTTTTTGGATTTCTCCCCGGGAAGTTAAATGCTCTGTTTTTCATGGGTTTTTCAATGGATAAGAATTGGGAGCAGGCAAAGGAGGGTTTCTGCTCTGGGTCTGGCTGGGGTGCAGGTCATTTGTTTCATGACAGCCGGCAAGGTGTTGTCTTTAGTGTCACTGGCACAGTGGTCGACTCCCAGTCTATCTTTGCTTCCCACGGTGTTGGTGGGAGTCCTTTTTTTGTAGACAGTACAAAAGTGTCTTCCAGTATCCTCAACTCAATAAGAACAAGAAGTAAATTGAAGTTACTTTTCAATTAATGCACGTCCTGTATGACCTTATTCTCGGTTCTTTAATCAGTCTGATATTTTTGAAATTACATCACTTATCTGTTCCTTTCCACTGAATGGTTCACAGTCTTGTTTTTAATTTTGATTTCTGAGAAAAAACATTTAGTTTACATTCACAACAAGGCAACAAGAACACCAACAACCCTTTTTTTGTGTCCTGAACCAGACAGAATATTTTTCTTTTCTGCTTTCACTTAAAAGTATGTCAGCCTACTTTTCATAAACAGGTTTATTATTCATGGTAGGACAAGAAGTACATGGACATACCCAACTTGTTGATCTCATAGATGTGATGTTAAATTGCATCTGTTAGTAGCAACAGTGATAGGCCCTATGGACAATATACTTAAATGGGATGCTTGTTTATTGGCAATTGTCTAATCTGCTCTTGAGGAGTTTCTGTGATCAGAGCAATGTTTTGTTAAAACAGTTGGGTCAAACTTGCAGAGATCTGGATTCAGGTAACACTATTTGTCTTCAGAAAGACCTGCTGTGATCCTCCAGCAGTACACCAGCATCCTGGACTTTCAAGCGCTCATCTGTGCATAAAAAGGACTTTGCAGATCGCCTTTCTTTGTAAGACCGTTTTTGTAAAGTATGGAAGTCCTCATGGGCCCTGCTGCATTCTGCATCTTTCATGCATGTCCCCTTCAGCTGGTTGGATCATTCGTCCTCTGTGACTGGAAGGTTGTGGGTAATGTTAATCATCCAGGCTGTTTGCTACTACAGCTGTCCTTCATATTGTCCTTTGCAGTCATTATGCATGAACTACACTGTGCTCTGCATATGGTGACAAATGCTCATCCTTTGCCATCATCTGTGTTCAATCACAAAGATTTTTCAACATGCACAATGTTATTGTTGGGGTGGCTCCTGCATCCATGCCACTCTGCTACCTACTGACAGGAGCCCACTGTATGTTTTGAAAAGCAGCAAAGGCTGCTTTATTTGCTCCTATGACCAAACTTGGTCCTGTCATGGAATGATGAGGGGTGGTACTAACCATCTGAGACACATAGATCTATGTCAGTCCCACTGCTTGCTGTCTACCTGCGAAGTCCAGTGTGACTAAGGATTAACTTGCCTGAGATGGCTCTGCATTTAAGAGTATGTAGTGGCAGTTAAAAATTGTTTTGATTCTGCTCTTTGGCACATCTGGGAAGTCTTGATGGTGGACCCCATGGCACAGGTAGCACAGGCAAAAGTATGTGATGGCATGGATGTGAGGTGGGGAGATGGGCAATGGGGAACGCATTTGCCGGCTCACCTTCCTGTAGAGCAGTCTATACTCAAGATTACACATATATTTGCTGTAGAAAAAGGAATTTGCCTCTCCCTCAATCCTCACTGGATTTGTGAGTTCATGTGGACTCAGTATATCTAGTAGGAGAGTGTGAAGCTGAAGAGAAGTGGTGGGGAAGCACTGAACAAGATGAACAGGGAGCCATTTCCTCAGGTGTTTAGAAGGAGCACATTCCTTTCTGGTACTTTCCTCTCAGTCCCATCTGCAAAAGAGAAGCTGAGAGTGCTGGAGTGAGGTGCAATTGTGCTGTCTGCCCAGTTTTCCCTTGGGAATCATGGGGCATCCAGCTTGCTTTCAGGTTTTTGTTGTAGTCAGTGCTGACACTGAAATAGCCCTTCTCCTGCAGGTGACTCTGTGTGTGCCTCCTGGGGATCCTCAGGGGACCACAAAATAAGTGGTCCAAAGTGAACTGGCTGTTCAGCTCATGTTTAACAAGCTTTGGATCCATTGCTATCAGAACTAATACATTTATTTGGAAAAATGCTCAACACTTGGAAAAAGGTGCTTTGGTGGACGATATGATTCCCTCAGGTCATTCAAAATTAAAATGCTGACCCTTGTGTATATTTGTGTCTCTGTGTGTTGTAGGTGAGTCAGTAATAATACTGTTGTTTAGACTTTGTCAAAACTAACATCATCTTGTCCTGACATTAAGAAGGAGAAAAAAAGACCTTTATTTATAAAAAGAGATAACAGAAATAATTTAAAAACATCATCCAAATTTTATTTAGAAATTAGATATTATCTCTAAATAAATAAGCTCTAAAATATACACATTCTTTCAGATGGACAATCTAAAATGCATGATATCAGACTTTGATGAACAATATCACAAAAATAACTGTAAAGTTCATAACTGTTCAATCAAGTAGTTCTGATATTGACAGACCTGAAGAATTTAGCTTTCAATGTCAAGGCCAGCTTCATCACTGTGAAATCACGCAGGTCGTAATTAAACATAACTTTTAGGAAAAAGCTTCTTTCTTATCTGACATTTTAAAGAAAATATTTTTCATATGAGTGAAATTGTTGTATAGCAAAAAGGCTCTCAGGAAAATAAATCATCATATGAAGAGTTTGGTTAAGCCTCTCCCTAAATAAGTCTGTGTTGTAGAAGGAAAGTGGTCTCTACCTAAAGCTGCTATTCATCTGAATACTAAGCACATTCAACATTTTAAACATTTATTCAGTGGAATTTTATGTTTAGCTTATTTCCTTTACAATCTGGGATCTCAAGTAAGCATTAAGTTAGAATTAGCCCATCATCCAGGAAGATCTATTTTCCTGTGCCTATAAAAATGCTGCTTTCAGAAGTGCATAGATACCCAACGTAAAGACCTCTTCACGCCTCCAAACCATAAGGAGATAGGCTGTATCTAGCAGTTCTGCAGTGGTGGAGAAAAAAAAAGCCACATTCCCTGCATCTCTTTCCTCAACAGAGTACAGGATAGTTGACCACAATTTAAGTTGCTCAAATGGGCAATAAAGTTGGGGCCATTATTTCAACTAATTTCTCCCATTGACCTGGAACAAAATAACCTTTGTACAGGACATAGCTGTGCAGGCATTGTGTTGCACAAAAACATAGATGTGAGATAAACCATTGCCTGTTTAGTAATTTTCTATTAAAAAATGAGAAAATAACCAAAGATATTAAAAAATAATTTGGTTTAGTATGGGTGAAGGGAATATATTCTTTTTAGCTAAATACTTAAACTTTGCAACCCAATATCAGTATAACTCACTCCATGTTTCTATGACATTTTTCATCCAAAAATACTCCCTTTTTTCATTCTCTAAGCCAACTGGAAGATACGTAGCTGCAGTTAGCAGCATGCTGGTTTAAGTGATTGAAACATTGCATTTTTACGAGGTAGAGAGAAAAAGAAAGAAAGAGAAAAAAAGAAGGAAGAGCCAATGTTCAGAAAATGTCAGCTACCAGCTGCATGAGATTAGGAAGCCGCTTCACCTCTGAAGAATTTATTTCACTACTGCTTATTACAGGGTTTCTCCTTCCCAAGGTCTTGCACCAGCTGCTATCTCAGACAGGACATGGGATTGATGAACTATTGCTGTGATCAGATGAGGTGACTTTGAGGCAGGATCTGATCAGCCTCCTTTGGTTCTTGAGCCTGACTTATCAGGGACATTGTTTTATGCAGAGTAAGTAGAATTTCAACCTGTAGCTTCCTAACTGCAGATTTCCTGGATTCAGATTAAGTGTGCCCCATTCAAGTAAGAGTCTTTAGAAACAGTTGCTGCCCTTTGTGATCGTTGCTGTCTGTGATTGTTAACACTTAATAAGAGATTAAAACAGCTTAATGTTTATTGTCCATAGCAAGAAGTCCAGAAGAATACAATTTACTTTGAAAGTCATAATATCTACTGGAATTATTTGAACCTTCTAAATTTTAATTGAAAAAAATGAAGGTTTCTAAAACCTTTAATCATAAATTCAATTATGTTCAAATTAATTTAGTTTAAGGTGAGAGATGATTACCAGTGATATTTAATTTAATGTCACCCTAGTTTTGTGAGCTTTTATGACAGATTAAGGTGACAAGACTTCTCATTTTTATCAACGAATTTTTAAAGTACTTACTCTTTTGATAGTTTATTAGGACATTAAATCGGTAATTAAAAGTTCTGCTTTGAAAGCTTCTTCCTCAAGCAATCCTCTCTATTCCTACTTTTGTTTTAGTTGAAACATGATCCAAAAAGGAACAGCAATTTTTCTGCCATATTAAGCTATCAGGCCAAGATAAGAAAACTACTGCAGCTAGAAAAGCATAAATATGACACCCTCCATTTTTAAAAGACTTTTAAAAAAATGAACTAGACTTTCAATAATTAATAATGCAGTACAGCATCACTATGACTATGGCTTTGGGCACTTTTCTGACTTTCTAGTCCATGAACAACCATTAGCACATAGTAAAATTTTTTATGAGCCAATAATGTTTTCTACAGACTGTCAAAGGTAGGATACAATCCTAATAAAATATTATAAAATAAAAGGTTTGTCATTAATCCAGCTAAAATTACACCAAAACTTGTAATTCAAATTATCCACTTTTTATAATTTGGTTCATAATGAATCAGTTTTGAGATTAGATTTAAGATTAAGTTAATCTATTTTCCTTAAAAAACTCTTTGGTTTTGTTTTAAGGTCACACTAAAAAAAGCCCCATCAACATGCTTATTTTAAGATACGTTTTAATAGCTACTCTAGTCTTACTTTTTCCCCCTTTCTCCAGAGAAGCTTGTATTACTTCAGAACTGCAAGATCTGTATGTAACCCCAGAGAACACTATTTCACCTGCACAGCAGAAGGAAATCCTTTGCCTAAGAAAGATAATTTGTATACATATCAAGTAAATGATAATCAAGCAGTTCATATGAATATTGTTTATTTTCAAAGAGGACTTTGACCGTGGTAACTCTATGGCTACTGTATTTTACATGTCCATATGCTTGGGAGGGACAATTGATGTGTATAGATAGTTGATTTTTTCTGAATTACCTAATTCTAAAGGGAACTGGCTATGAAGACACCTATGGATAAAAAATACTGCTGAAATATATTATCTTCAGGGTCTTCAACTTCAGCTCTTTCAAAAATAATGCAAATTGCAGGTTGTAGTAAAAGCTTTCCATCTCGTTGAAATGTCCTGCTATTATAGAGAAACTGTGAAAAGGTTTTCTTTCTGAGAGAACATTGAAGAGGAAGTAAGATTTAAATAGCTTGCCAAAGATAATATTTTGTTGTTATGATATTCCTGTAAAAAAACCATGTTTCCAAGGTGCAATCACTAGAGTATCACCATGAAGTTTGTTTTAACATTAAATTTGATACCAGCTAACAATTGTGTAGACTTTGTAAGTTTTCTAATTGCTCCAGAATAAAAGTTATGTAACATTTAGTGAACACTCTATATTTTTTGTTGTATTTTTTAAATTATGGGATAAAAGAAAAACAATGAACAGATTAAAAAAAAGTCTAATTAAGGATTAAGACATTAATTGGAGCATTAACTCTGACAGATTAAATTCTTCTTTCACTAATAATCATCAATATATGAAAATACTATGGAGCTTTTCTAAAGAGAGGTGACACTATTGAGCCATTATTAGAGGCCAAAATACATGAATCAAGAGGAAGGATTTGGAGAAGACTTAGAGATCACTGTCATCTTGTCCTTGAAAGTCAATAGTCAATACATGTTAGATGACAGCCAGAGTTTCTTTGCATATTCAATATCTCAGTGGCAAAGAAGTGTCTTGGGGTAGCCATTCCTATGCAGCTTCTGTTACCCTATAGATAATGAGAGCGAAGTATTTTGTCTTTTAGCTTTAAATCCTTCCTGATATCTGAATGCAGAGGAGGTAATAAAGGTATTTTTGCCTATGGCTTCCATTACAAAGAAGCCTACGCTCTGTTACTTGGGAAACAGTTTCCACTACATGCCTCATGCCTTTGTATACGATTGAGTTGCTTTATTCTCTCTTCTTTGCTTTTAAGGTGCTTACTGAATCAGTCAAGCTAGGGTGATACAAATATTACAGTGTTGATGTAGTTGTGAGTTCCATGGTTTTAACTCATCAGCTAATATTTACTGAACTAGAACAAACACCCTCGGAGCCCGTACTTGTGTCACTGTGGAGAAAAATCCCATCCCCTGGGGGCATGTAGTGCACACACATTCCTCAAGTCAACAGAAGGGGTTGATTGGTAACATCTACATTATAAAAATAGCACAAACTTTTCAGTCTCTTTGGAAAGGACCAAACTACTTGCCCTGAAAGAGACAATAAAGAGACTGTGTTCTCCCCTCAGGTCTGATATTTTTCTCAAGAATATTTGTTACTAATCTACCCCAAATATTAGCTGACATTTCCCATTTAAGGAAGTATTTTAAAATTCATGGATGTTGTAAACAAGGCTGTTTAAAATAACTAATGAAAATGGCTTCTTATGATTAAATATTAATCTTTTACATTTGAGGAAAATATGAACGTGTATAATGCAAAATGTGTAAGATAAGTCTTGTGCTTACTCTTGGGATTTAAATTCTTATCAAATATGCTTTTAAACATACAGTTTTAGTAACGGTGTTGCCAGATGTATGGCTGCTACTTTGCGAACATATTTTTGAAACATAACTCAGCTAAGAAGCTTTTATTTTTAATACATATTCACTGAAAAAATATAAATAAATGCAGCCTGTTCCGCTTGGCTCACCCAGAGAATTTGCGCTGCTGTATCACAGTTATGCCATATTTCCTAAAGGGGATGTCATTTCTGAAAAGCAATCAAAAAACTCTTCTCTAATGGTTAGACGCCCAATATCAGCCTTCTGCAAACTGGCAGAGCAAGTACAAAAAGTGAACTGTTAAAATACCGTTGAAACCTTATTGTAGTACAAGCATATTCTAATTTAGCCTCACAGAAAATATAGTTTAGCGGGGATGCTTGTAAGGTTTTGTTTTCAGTATCTGTCACACTTAAACAAAGAAACAAAGCTATTTTGCCTTGAGCAAAACAAACATAAACAAAACTCTTAACAAGTAAACAAATCTTCCTCTTTACAATCTGAAACCAAGTGTAATGAGCATAATATAGTACAAGGGGTGATGGCATTAACAGCGAGACACAGTTGTGTGCTAGACATATGGATTTTTTACCCCAGCTGTGAGCACATGGTATGATACAGGTGTACCACAATGACACCCGATTGTCTTAGTCTTTTTTTCTAAAGGAAATTCTGGTGTTCTCCAGTTCTAGTTGATACCACCAGGGGCAACAGTGCTCTGGCACAGTAACTGGCACAGGAGGGGAGAGTGACTTGTCCAGGAATCAAGTCTGACACTGTGAAGGTGGAGCTCTTGTTTATCCTCTTACTTTTAGAACTGAGGACACCAGACCCCTGTCTTAACCACTGAATGTCCATTATAAACATCCATGTAAAACAGGAAAATGTGTTGTTCTTCATTGTCTTCACCGAGAGTGCCTAGGAATACTAGGTTAGCTATAGTCAATCGGTCAGAACATCCATCCAGCGCTGAGTCCTCTCTCTGGTAGTGACTGGTAAGGGAAGCCAAGGCAGCAGGTTGGCTACAGATGACAATGTGTACACCATTTCAGAGGATTGTGTCCAGTCACTTCCTGACTGGACACTGCACTTCAGTGTATTCATACTCCCTGTATTGATAACCAAGTTTCTAATCCAAATGCAAAGCCTTTCCCATTAAATGGCACACAGTTGTTCTCTGAATGTATACTACATTCATTTGATTAAGGTTGATACTATCCATATCTCTGATCTCAGAGAAAAAAAGAATTTCGGCTTAGTTCTATCAGAGACCACTTTCTCCCTGAATACCTAAAACTGTAGGGAAGTTGTGTTTTTAAATTCGGCTAAGCTGCAAAATTAGATACTTAGAAAATAGTTTAAAAAATGACTACAGGTTTCTAAGCACCCTCTAAAACTAATTCCTAAAGGTTTTATTCACACTTGTCTACTTAAGCTCTATACATGGATCACCCTCACTGCTCCAGCAGTGTGGATAATGAGCACCCCCTCCACATCCTTTCCAGGAGCAGTGAGTTGCCCACCACTCCCGTGGGAGACGTGGTGCTCCAGTTTCAGACGTACCTGAACAGAAGCCTGCAACCCTCCAACTGTGGTAAACCAGGCTTTGGTTGTTGCTGTTCCCATTTCCCCTCCCAGGTTTCTTCCCCCTTCATTACAAATATTCGTGCATCCTTTATGCTTCTTTTCAGACTGACCCCTTTGTTTTTTAAAAATGTCTTTCCCTGGTTACTACTTAATCTAGCAGATGGTTATCTTCATGTCCAGTATTACCAGCATTGGTGAATGCCCCCTAGACTCTTCTGGGTGTACTGTTTGTTGCACACTGTTACACTGTCACTCACTCGTTCCCTACAGCTGCTATCCAACTATTATGCCAAGGGTGGGGTTTGTGAGCACCTCCACAAATTGAAAATTACTAAATACACTTCTTGTCAGTTTATTTAAGTACTGCTTTTTCACTATGACCTTTTCAGCCGTTACTTTAACATTTTAGTGCATGAACCATGTAATTAAGTGTTGAAACTTGGTACTATAAAGGTAAGACATAAAATGAATATAAGATAAAGTGAATTTTCTGACTTGTCTTGAAGGCAATTACAGACACAGGTGGAAGGCAAATGGTATTTCATACTTTTGTGTTTTTTCATCTTTTAAAACTAACCTTTGTAGAGATTGTCTAGGAATAATTTGAGGTAGTAGGAGTATGCTTACATAAACATATTTGGTATTTTTGTTAGTGATCTTGGAGTAAAAGGCAAAAATATTCTGATGACAGAGTTAGCAAGTGTAATCAATGTGAGCTGGATCAGAAGAGCATATAGCACAGCCCTCTGTTATGTAGATAGGGTGAAATACAGTGTCAGGAAATCACACTTAAATTCATTCAGTAGGACTGTTCAGGGAGCACTCCAAAATCATAGAATCATAGAATACCAGATTGGAAGGGACAGGAACCTCAAGGATCATCTGGTCCAAGAGCATTCTTAACGAATTCCCACCACTTGCTAGCTCCTTTATCATCCATGGAAGCTTCCTGTGGAATGCCTCCCAACTGAGCTCTGAGCAAGCTGAAGTTTGCTCTTCTAACATCTAAAATCTTTGTCTTAGTACTAACCTTCAGCATGCTCAGCAGGATACCAAACTCCACAATACTGTGGTCACTTCAGCCAAGGCTATCACGAACGGAGTTACTACAAAGCAGGTTTTCTTCGTTTACGAGTAGCAAGTCCAGTAGTGCCCCATTCCTAGTTGGCGCATCTGACATTTGTATGACGAAGCAGTCCTCTGCGCATTCCAGGAACGCGATGGATGACATGTGAGCTGCTGTATTGTTCTTCCAACAAATGCCTGGGTAGTTGAAGTCACCCATAAGACCCAGATTCTGTTGACCTGAAGCTTGCTTAAGTCACCCAAACATTGCTTCATTGGCTTTTTCATCTTGGTTTAGAGGTCAGTAGCAGATGCGTACTGTAAGATCTCCCTCTTACAGGGGGGGAGATGACCCCTCTGATCTTGCTGCGGAGGCTTTTTCTCACTTCTGCTCCTCTGACTCTCTTCCCCATGTCACTTGGAGGGGAATGAGTAAGCAAGTGGATGTATGGGGTTGAGCTGCCTACTGGTGTTAAACCATGACAGTGGGGAAGGAAATATTATTTAATAATATTAATTAATATTGTTTTTGTTGATTATGGGGAAAAAAGCAGTTAGAAATCTTGA
>QJSC01026092.1:3744978-3795571 GCA_003697955.1 Calidris pygmaea
TCATTCATTGTCTTGACCATCTATAATACCTGCTGGTTGGATAGTTTTTAGCAGATGCCAGTGTGGATTTCACCATCTCTGACAACCATGTAATATTGTGTCATTTTAAGCTGTTATTTTTTGACACAAAAAGGTTATTCTTCATCTCAAACTATCTAACATTATATTTCCACCTTAATAACCTTAATTTTGAGCTCTTTTGCCTGGATTTAAGGTAACTATAGGATGCATATCACTGGCATCATTAGAATCTGAAGTGTAGTTTCTCAGCTTTAAAACAATATGATAGAAGTGACCATCTGTTTGTCCTTCAATTTACTTTATGGTTTCCTTGTAACTTGTTATGTATTGTGTTTCTAAATTTTCTTTAGCTGTATAATTGATCAACCAATTGGTGTGCAAAAATCAGCTTTTATTTCCTTCGAAAACAGACTGCATTTTTTAGGATAATATGGGCTTCTTTTGTCATTTTAGAGATGTTTCATCTCTGTCTCTATGGTACCTCTTTATTTTGCTTCAGTGACTGAAGTAAAAACAAAAATATTGCTACTGCAGATTGGCTGAGAAGTGATGAACAAAAAAGTAAAGCATTTCACATTAAAATGTACGGAGCGTGAGGGAGATATCTTATTTTTGATGACACAGAATAATTAATATTGTAAATCAGAATTCATTCCTTTTATGCATCTTTACAAAGAATGGCAAGGAGAATATTGCCATGGCTAATTTTAATCCGACTATAAATCTTTATTTATGTGATAAACATAAAAATAATGCTAATTTTTTTTACAAGAATTGCCAGTAGAAATGATTTTTTTTCCAAGTGATGTTATAAATGTTTTAGAGTCAGTACTTGTGGGATTTTAAACTGATAAAGGTATTAAAAAGCCAAGTTATTACCAGGTTATAGATGGCAAACTGTTTCTAATTTAAAGGTCATTTCAATTTCCAGTGTTTTCCTAGTTAAAACATGGTTTTCCAAAAATACTACCTAGGTAGTAACAAGAGAGGGCTGTCACTGATAAATCCATTTTGCATTTTAGTCTGTGCTTTTCATTTTCAATAGTCGGTACTGGGGTTTACACCTATTTTATGCAGTTCAAATTAATTCTCTAGAACATCTACTGCCATAACGTCCACTGACAGCATTGGTGCTTAGGACCTTAGAGAAATGTCTCATTACACTTGATGATACATTGCCATTACTGAACTGCTCTGGCACAAAATTAGTGTCTTTCGTTTGTGATAACATAATTAACAGTAATTAATTTTATAGGATAGCTCTTATGGGGGAAGAATTATAGTTACTCTTTACAGTCTTTTATAGTAAACTCTTTACAGGCTATCTGAATGTTTCTGTAGTAAATGTACATTTTTTGTTCACAGACATATGAAACTGGTGCCATTAAAATATGTAAATCCAATCTTGTAGCCATTAACTTTGCAAAGATTTTACTACAGTTTCCTAGAGCAATTAAATGGGGTTACTAGGTGGTATCCATTGCACATTGGCAGAGAAAGAATCAACATGAAAATAAGGTGAGTAGATACCTTGATACCCTGGGTTTAAAATGCTGTACAAGATTTCTCTACTGTTCCTGAAATGAAATACTAGAAAATTCAGATTAAAAACATTCAGATTAAGGGAAAACAATAGAAAGCTAAAGTAATTAAAAAATTCTAGAATCACATTCAGTAAACTCCTTTACTTGTGAAGGCATACTTAGCAGACAGGCACTGAGGTATGATGGTTACCTGTACGTGCGGGCTGTAAACAGTTAGGCTAAATCTTTCAAGATGCATTGAAGACAAAAAAAAAATTGGATGCACTGCATGTTAGAAAAATGATTTGGTGAAATCCTTAAAATAGCCCTCTTTCCTATGATTAATTTCCCATTTGCTCTACTTTTTAAATTTCTGATTTAGGGAAAATAAGACAAAATTACATATTTCATTATCAGCCCATCTATCCCCAAGCATCCTCTGCATGGAGATAAAATGGAAAAAGAAAATACCCAAACCAGTAATAAACTTAGATGTCAGTGTTATATATAATGCCCATGACAGGGAAGAAGACTAACAGCTTCTGTTTCAGTCCTTCCTTGTTTCGTCTGAGAATTATAGCATCATTGAATTATAGACAAAATTTTAATTTTTCAGCACTCTGAATCATGATGGCTCCATTTCGCCCAACACCACTGAGACTGGAGAAGCAGGTTTAGAGTTCTTCTGCTTTACATTCATGATTATGGATGTAAACGTGTACTTATTTTTGTATATATTTACTTGTTAATACTGGTATTTAGATGAGGGTAAATGTTATATCGAATAAGGTAATTTATACTTCATTGTTTGCCAGGAAGGAAGGGAACTTGTAGCTACGAGGAAAAAGCAGGTAGTAAGAGAGAGGTATGGTCTCCTTCCTGTCCTGTTTTCCACTATGGTTGTTCATTCCGTGTTCAGTCTGCTTATTCATCTTGTACTCCTTAAAAACTTCTTATTGCAGAATGGGCTTTTTAAATAACAGTGCCATGGTTTAACCCCAACCAGCAAGTAGGACCATGCAGCCAATTGGTCACCCCACCTTACCCCCAGAAGGCTGAGGAGAAGAGGGAAAAGAAATGAGAACCCATGTGTTCATGATGGATGTAAATATGGGGTTCCTATGTCCTGACAAGGACCCAGAGCTCTCTTGTCTTAGTAAAGCAACAATAAAGTATCATTCTGCTCATGTTGCTCCAGGTTGCTGCCAAGGCCTTAACAACACTATAAAAATTTCTTTTGGTTTTAATGAATTTCAGGTGCTTAGTACTTCTTCATTATTAATATATGTATATACACTTTTTAATTATAGCTGATATAATTATCATAAATTGTAATATGAAGATCACTTGACAGTAAAGCAGAGGAGCTAAGAGCAAACAACGTTTTCATTTTGGTCCCATTTGTTTTTTTCTCCTTTTCTGCTTTGTTACATTGTATAGTGTAGCCAAAGGACCTGTTTGTGATTGTCTGGACCAAAAAAAGATACATCAAATTTACATATGGTCACGTTCCTAGGCTGCATAAAATATATACAGTAAGAAAAATAAGAGAAAGTCTTATATGTATAAAGAAAACCCCTGTCACTTTCATTACATGACACTGTTAATGCATTGCTGCTTATGATTAATGTAGTTGAGACACTTAAAGAAACTATGTATGCTTGATTTCTCATTTCTGTATTCACTGTCAATTACCATTACCTGCATAAACATTGCAGAGCCTTGAATTCTTTCACTGAGTTACTTTACAGAAGGACTTTGCTTACCCATTTAAATTGTCTCTTATATTCTATCACAAAGCACTGAAAAAGAAAAGAAGAAAAAGACTTTTTTTGTATAGAAGAGCAATGTCAAATATATTTAAAAAAAAAAAGAAAAAGTAACATGACCCTTTCAATTGTGCTCCACATCTCCCCTTATGCTGTGTCCATCATTTTCTCCTTATTATTTAGCTTCCAGTCTTAATTTCCCTTGAACTGTGGATTATTCTATGCTGGAATATTGTGTCATTTATTAAAGTTTACCATATTGTTAAGATTTACTATAATGTTTTTTGTTATACAAATAATAACCAGAATTAATGCTTAAGAACAAAACTTAATTTTTATTGCAACACTACTATATATGATTTTTTTTTTTAGAGTGAATACTTCTGAAGAAGTGTTAATAAATTAAGATCATATCAGCCTTGTAATTCTTTGGCACTTTTCTGTTGTTGAACACGAGGATATATAACTTGTTTGTAGCTATGTAGTGAATTGCACAGCGGGCCACAATCTGCCACTGAAAGCTCTAGGAATTGCAGGGGTTCAGTACCTAAGAATTTGGCCTGGCTAAATAACAATTACATGTTATGGTAAATTGCTTGACAATTATAGTTTAAATTAGAAAATAACTCCTGGGGTGGGGGTGGGGTGCTTTCCGATAGAACATCTAATTAACAAGTAACTCAATATATTGAACATTAGTTTTTTTGAATCTTTTGACTTTCCAAGTCTAGGTAGTGGAACTAATCACAGAATGATTATGTAGCCAGAATTATTTGTTTAGTAAAGATTTTGTATTTATTTTCTCAGATATTAGAAGTTAGCTAACTTTTTTCAATTCTTGCTGATAGGATTACTTGAAATGTCTATGCAAATCTGAAACAAGAGTTGGATTTATAATAAAATCTGATTACATTTTTATCATGCAGATTTTAATGACTTCCATTAATAGTTAGAATTACATCATGTTTTCAGGATGACTGAAGAATTTTAATAAGGAGACCATTGGGACTCGAGAAAACTGGAAGCTCTACACAGAGTGCACCTGGTTGACCGTGCAAATGATCAATATCTTCTGCACTTCTTTCTTCCTCTGTGTTAATAATGATTCTGTCCTTGCCTGCGACACTCTAAGTGGATGGAAAACCCTAAACAAAAGCAAGTATTTTGACTATGTGATTCTACATCTAGATTCTCCTACTGTTCGCCTTCAAGTGACAGCTCATTATATCATGAATATTGAAGCACACAATGTACAGTGCTTAAAAAACCATCACTTGCTACACCATGTGGTCCCTAAAATTAAGCTGTTTAATTTTTTCTACAGATGAAAAACTGATTTAACAATTGCCTGGATTGAAGAGCCTTTCAATTTCTTCTTTATTGGACTGGATCTTCTTAGTCAGTAAGAGCTAATTAGGAATGCAAGCCATTTTGCACCTGGCATTAACAAGAGTAATAAAAAACTCCATAAGGTCTAAGCTAAGCTTTTCCTTGGTACCTAAACTGACCTGTTATTTGTCAAAATAAAATATTGTAGAAGTGGTGAAAACAAAACTTACAATGTATTAAACAAGCTATTTTTATATATAGCCTCCCAAATTATTAAATACAGAATGATCTATGAGTGTGTCATGTATATTTCTCAGTCCTTCAATATGCTGTAAGAAGCTGACTTCCACACAATGGACACGGAGTTGTGTTGTGTACTGAAACCTTACACGGTGCTCATGGAGCCCAGCAGGATCATAACCAGTATGAGCCAACCTACCAGCATTTTGGGGAAGGTGAGTGAGCTGAATGCACAAGCCAAAGCCAAGAAAGAGCCTTCTTACCCTTCATCTGGATTTTAAAATGATTATTCTTTCACTTTATTATCAGTTTTTCAGTAACCTGGATTTATTTTGTAGACAACTGTATTGCAGAGGAAACAAGAGAGGGAACTTACCCTCTTAATATAATATGTATTATTATATATTGTAATATAATATAATACCCTCTGATACTCTTACAAAGTATCAGAAAGGTACCCAAAATCCTCAAGCACATAAAAAAACCTATAGATTAGGACTTCTTCCAAACCTGTATTCTTTTCTAAAATCTGGTTCTATCTATTGCGCGGATAAAATCTTTCTCTCTCTTGATTACTGATTTTCTCTCCTATGTCCCATGCCCAAGGACCATGAGACACAGTGCGTAGTGTTTGACTAAGGACCACGTTTTAGTGTAAAGAGGGAGTCTGACATTCAAAATTGGGGGCAGCATAATCATTAGCTTCCTTAGCCTTGTAAGTACGGGATATCTAATATAATTTGCTTGGAAAATTACTCTCTTTTTCAGTAGGAACTTATGATACTTTAGACTGCAAAGAACCTTTGGAGGTCATCTAGTCCAGTCCACAGCCCAAAGCAGGGCTAAGGTCCTGAGCTGGTTTGGCTTTGGATTCTTCCAGTTTACAATAGTTACAGCACGTTGGGATTTCATATCTTTTACTGGTGGGTAAACTTGTCTGGACCTTTGGTATAAATTCTACTTTTAAACATGTGAATGTGTCAGAGATGTTTGAGATAGTCTTTATACATACATACACATTTCTCACATTTTCTGTGCTATATTTCCACAAAGCTATGTTTACCATGATACTGAAATCACAATGCCTGCAAAAGAAGGTGCAGGCATAGCCTTTGATTCTGTCTCCTCGCTTGATCCATCTTCCACAAACATGAGAGATATTTTCAAGTGTTCATATGAAACAGAATTCAGAATTGATGAGAATTAACTTACGGAGCTCAATACTTCAAATTAAATTTTCATTAGGCTTTACTGATTATAACTCTGGTGTCAATATGGAAAAAGTAAAATCATTGGGAGAATCAAGAACTGAATGAACTTATTCAGTTCCTACGAAGTGAGTTGTTATTTTTCAGAAAATTCAGTCTCTACGGCGATTACAGCTTAGTACAGTTAGCAATACTAACAAATAGTGCTAATGTGCAAAGAGGTTTTCATCTCACTTGAGCTTCATAAACACCTTCTATCTTAAAATAACTGTTTACGTTCAGTCATCAATGGTTGATTGAGCAAAATAAGGTGATATTCCCTCTTATCATAAAAGATGCTTGTCTCTCTTCATTCACAGAGATGGAATTAAAATGGTTATTTTTGTCGGTGGGCCAATACTTTTGACTGGTAAAGCCATATAAAAGGAGTCGGCAGCTGTCTTCAGATTCTGATATTATTATACCAGATAGCCGGGTATGTGTTGCTTTGCAAGTAAACATCTTCTAAAGTAAATGTCAAAACTTTAACACACTCACCTACTAGAATTCCTTTAGGCATAAAATCAAGTTGTGACATATGTTTCTAGCATGGTTGAAATACTTTTGCATTTCTATTGAAAAATCTAGAGATCTCAATACATACATTTGTGGAATAGCTCCAATCTGTAATTTTCAAAGGAAAATTTTCTTTGAAAAAAAATTTAACATTTAAGGCAAGGCAGAAAAGTATTTTAAACTTAAGGTAGCTTAATAAAAAAACACATGCAATTTACTTCTTAAAAGTCACAAAATGATGAAAGAGGTACAATACAGACAAATGGGTATTATGGAATGAAAAAATACCATAGAAGTTAGTTACTGTAGAACAAAATGGGATATTGCTGGCATGTGCGCTACAATTATCGTATCAGTCCTTTTCTGAGTCAATAAAAAAGCCTTAGCATACTGTATATACAACAGTATATACTGTTTCTTCTTCCTGTCCTCAAGTGAAAGAATTTTGTGTTTTACAAGGCAGACCTAAGGGGAAGATTTTACTAAGTTTTGTTTTCTTACTTTATATAGCACATAGATTTCTTCAATTCAAAGATCACTTGTGTGATAAGATTCAAAACGCAAGACTATTGCAATGGGTACTTTTCTGAAAGTGCTTTAATAATCTCACCATGTATGCTGATGTCTCTATTCCTTGAGCTCTACAAATTACAATTTAACAGTAAGTTAATGGCTATAGGAATCAAAGGCAAATTGGAATATGCTGCTGGTGGCTTTGGTTTGCAAAGCATTGTGACCTTACTTGATGTAGTTTGCTCTTGGACTTCTTCAGAACAACATTTCATGTAGCTTTATAAGGAGTCTGCATGGTAGATAGACATCTGTGAGGAAGGTATTTTCATGTTTATAAGGTGCACATATAACCCAGCATAGGCTGCTTGGATTTCCAAAAGACATTAAACAAGTTTTCCCCTTCAAAGTTTCCCAGGGAAACTAGTTAAGCAGACAGAAAGAAACACACTCAGATGGACTTAAAAAAATAATAATAAAGAAACAAAAAAAAAAAAAGGAAGGAAAGAGCAAATAATAAGAATAATTTTTCTGCATTCACAGTAGTCACCAGTAGAGTGACTGGCACTTGTGCTGTTTAACATATATATAAATGATCTGTAAAGGGTGAATAGTAAGGTGTGAAAGTTTGCTGAAGATATTAAGTTATTCAGGGCAATAAAGATAACTGTGAAGAATTTCAGAAAGCTGAGTTCTTTCTGAAAGATGACTGAATTTGGAATGGCTCCTATATAAGTAATATCTAAATACGCTAGGCTGTAGTTAAGCCGTAGAACTTCTTGCAACAGGATGAATAGGTGCTCACAATTTTCCAAGCATCACAGAGCACTTTGATCTCTTCATGGCAAAGAAATTAAATCAAGCTATGGAATATAAATCTCTGTGTCAGGAAGTCCCTGAGCGGCAAATTAAAGAAGCTTGGGATCATATTCTGGGGTAGTAACCCTTTACATTTTCATTGTTCCAGACAAGATCTATTACCCATCATTGGCAACAAATCACTGGGTGGGATGGGTCTTCAGTTTGACTCACACAGAGATTCTTGTATTTTTGGGGGTGTCAGAGAAATGGGATATGACAGGACCACTCAAGTTTTAGATGCTTTTTTGTCTCTGTACCTCCGTTTTTCATAATGCTCACAGAAGAACTTGATCCATTCTGTATATCTCCCCCTCAATATTTTTAAAAAAAAAAGGAAAGATCTTTTAATCTCATTTCATTTTTTTACCACAGCTATAGTCCCTGGATATTGATAGATAGCAAAAAGAAACTGGGAGGCAGAACATATATTTTGACAGATTTTATGTGTTTGTTTTTTTTTTTTTTTTGTCTTTATGATGTTGAGGCTCTCCTAAAGACTGTAAAAGTATGTAAAAAACTGCTTCATTGAGGTAAACCCAGATGTCTCATTTTCAGAAGTCATTTCCTCTGTCCCTTGAACAAAGTTTTGTCAGTCTCAGCAACGCGGAGCTTATCAGTTTATGTCTACTCAATAATAAATGCACTGCTTTATCAAAAAAGCAAGTCTTCTGGAGTTTTTTTTTTGTGTGTGTGTGTTTTGTGGGATACTTGTGCAGAAGCCTTGAATTGATTCCCTTAGCAGATATCAAAATTCCTGTTTATTATATTGTACTGATGTTCTAGAGCTATATGCAATACCGCTACTTGTTCTCCAAGAAGATAGAGGGGATTTGTTTCAGGAAAATCATTAAACAGCAATAATGTCGACAACTGTCTTATCACGGATATCATGGATAAAAAAACCTGAATTAGTTGCATAAAATTAAAAAGACTCTTATTTTACCATCCCCATCAGAATTCTTCTAGGTTTTTTCAATCTATCTACAGGAGATTTTGAAGTTTCCTTTGCTACTCTTTGAGGGTGTAGAAGTGTTGTTTATATCACACAAAATATAAAATTTTTAAAGTGTGAAATTGTTTGAATGGTGAAAGTGTTTTTGCAGTAGCACAAGGTGTACAAGGAAGTGATAACTATGTTGAATCATTCATTCTTTATGTCAAGAAGGTTTGACAGTGCAATTAACTCCATAAGACGAAATTTGTTTCCACAGTAAGAATTTGTTTTATCTTTTCTCACAGAAATTGTTCAGTTTTATTCTGCTAACTTCTTGTCTCTCTCTTGAAATACTTTAATATAATTATCAAAAAATTATTTCTCCCTCTTAGAAGTCAGAAGTGAGCTGCAACTGTTCAGGTTTGGAGGGGTGTTTCTTTTGTCTGTGTGTATTTGGTAGGGGTTTTTTTGTTGTTCTTTTGTTTGTTTGTGTGTTTTGTTTTTTCGGTGGGTTTTTTTTGTTTGCTTTTTTGGTTTTTTTTTTAATTGCAATATCTGATGCTAAGCAAAGCCAAGAGACATTTTTTCAGTACTTATGAATTTCCCAGTGGTTTCCCATATTGTTTCTTTGTGTGGTCTCATGATGGGCCAATCCACAGAAAATCCATATCCCATGGTTTTATAACATAAGCAATAAAGCATAAAGGTTATCTTTAAAAAAAGAAAATGTGTTTGTTTTTCAACAGAACCTCCTTCTTGCAGAACAGAGACAATACTCTGGTTTTGCTAGACATTTTCTTAACACATTGTAATTTTAATAAGACTTGACAGTGTCAGGAGCATTCCTATAGGGATTTTTTGCTTTAGTTGGTTTCCGTGGGTTTGGTTTTTTTCGTGTCAGAAATTGTGGTTTTAGTTTCCCTGCCAAAAACTGGAAAATTATGAGTATTATATTCTTTTGTAATTTTAGCATGAAAAGCTAAAGTGGTCCAATACTGTTGCTGCACGTTATCTTAGAGGCACTGAAAAGTCAGTTTGCTCTTTAATCAAATGTCAGTCTTCAGCCATTCATAAACTCAAGCAATCAAATCCATACAATATTATTTCCAAGTGTTAAGCAAAAGAAATCAGGTCTATCCAGAAAACAAGCTTTAACAAAGTACAGCAACATTTTCTTAAAAAAATTACATTTTGTAAACTGACTTCTGGTGATGAGGATGAAAATAGCAATCATGCTAATCAATGAAGGGGGTTCGTAAGCATTGCTTTTGTTGCTGCATTAATTCTACTCCACTGAATTAAATCTTCTGTAAAGAAAAAATCAAAAAAATTTGTTTTGTATATAGTGCAGAAAGATTTCTAATTTTAAGATCTAAAAGCGTATTTCCATTTTACTCAAAAATATTACTTCAGTTCAAGCTACCTTTGGCTGCAGTACCCAGTCCTATAGCTCTAGCAGTGCCAAGCTTGATGGTTGAGGGTTTTTTTGAGAGGTTAAATCTGTAAGCAGTACCGAAGGTGGCTGTTTCCTTGGCTGCTTCTCAGCTGTCTTCTCTGCAAAATTCGTGTTGGACCTGCTGTATGAACTAGTGTTCAGAGATCTGTGGCTATGGGGTTGCTGTGATTGCAGACTCAGAGGTGATCACATCAAACCCAGCTCTGCTCCGTACAGACAGGTGTGTGTGTGTCCCCACACACGGTGCCATTCTCCCATCACACAGGCAGGCTGTGAAATTTAGCTGATGTAAAGGTACAGAGCTAATTACAACACTAAGAGATTAAGTTTACATTTTAAGCTTTAGAATATGTTAAACCTTCCCCTGAAGTGCGTAATGTTGGTCTCCCAGGCTGAAAATGACTATTAATTTAGTGTAACAAATCAAAGACTTTCTGTGCATAGTGAAACATGGAAAAAAACAACCCTCTCGTGACAGAGTAAAAAGGAGACCTGGCACTGGCTTAAAAAGTCAATTCTTCCTTATGATGTCACCATGCTCTGGTTCTAGGAACATAGTATATTGACAATGAAATTCTTTTAATAAAGATTGAAATCTGTCTGTCTGCAAATACTGATGCTTATATATTTCTGTTGTTAGCATTTACATATACTTTGTGGACCTCTGCTTAAAATCTACTTTGAGTTCTGCCTACATTAGCTTATACTTTTTACTATGGACTGTAAGAAACCCTGTGTCTTGAATTTTGTTTGAAGAATGAGTGTGAAAAGAGTTATTTACTGTATTTATTTCCTTTTCTAACATCCCTGGTTAATGTAGTATGCCTTTTTACACATTTTTGCAATTGGTACAGGTAACTTCTGTACTGTCTGTAGATGCACAATATCATGTATTATGAATATTATATAATATGTAGATGCCCACAATACTGTCAGCCACTATAACGTCCTATTCAAAACATATGCCATCAGACATAAGGCATTTTAAGAAAATTGATGATAGTAAGTGCTAAAGATTTGCTGTTACTGGAGGATCTTATTCTATTTTATGACTAATGAATGTGACTTCATGGTTTTGCACTTACAATTAAAAAAACATTTTCCTTCTATGTTTAAAAGCTCCAGGTTAAGTTTTGTAAAAGCAAAACAACAAATGCATTCCCTGAAAAAAATCAATCTTTTCCTTGAATTTGTTGCAGTATTATTTTAAACTTTATTTTAATTTAAAAGAATCAAAGGGTCTATAATAATTTGTTTGTGAGTTGACATAACCTGACCTATTAGTTCAAGGTTTCTGGACATTTACAAGCAGGGCAGATACTAGGATAGCAGTAATAAATGTGTCTAAACATTTTTTGTGGGTAGAGTGCCTGTAATTTCTTCATAGTGTTTTGTAGGCATTGGCCATTTCTGGATCAACAGTAAGGCTTTTAAACATAAGAAAATGGCTTTGTCTGGTCATAAATTTAGAGTTTCATCTTTTTTTTTTTTTTTGTTAGTGTATTGTAGGCTGTTACTGTAGATTCCTGTTCAGTTAATTTATACCGCAGAATTCAACCCATGCCACTGATGCTGCATTGTAGAATATTTGACTGCGTTCTCTGTACTGCTTCTGGATAATTGTGGGCTTCCACTCTTCAGCAACATATAGAATTGACTGAAATTAGAGGTGCGCTTATAGATGAACTTCCTACAACAGCATTCAACAAAGGAGGTTTTCCACCTTGTTTTCCCATTGTTAGTCCTGAGCCATGAATGACAAATTTAAAATTAATGTTCTGTTCTTTTGAGACAGTTTGCAGCAGTGCTTTCGTTCATAATGACCTCAGTTTATGCAAGGGAGCACCCTAACCATCTGATATTGCATATTGATGCTTCTAATGTATGTGGAAGCTCTGAGAGAGAATTAGAAGACCTAAGAGACAAAACTAGTCAATATGGTCCCAAGGAAAGTTTTCATCTTTAATCCTGAAATCACATACTGTCATTTGCCACAAGTCCAGAAACTAAATAAAGAAGAGAAAAAAAGGAAAGCACTGCTGTGTTACCTTGCTTTCTTTCAGCAGGCAGTTGGGACTAACCATTTTGTATACACTGTGGTTTCCAAACATAACCTCATAGCAAGGGAACTGCTGAAGATGAACTCTTGCTGGGATGGAGACACTGTCGATAGGGAAGTCAGAAAGATTGTGCTGGGATGCAACTTACCACATTCAATCACTGGCTACCAAGGACTTTTGGTGAGTGTCGCTTAAAAATGATGGGCAATTACAAAGGTTATAACCCCAGTCTGAATGACAGGAATTATTCATATATTTGCAACAGTTGCTTTTAATTTTAGTCAAGTGCTGGTCAGCCTTGTTCTCCATTGGTTGAATGAGACTTTGGTTTTACAATTGTACTGATGGAAACTTCCTCTAAAATATGAGTCATACACAAAAATCCTTTTTTGTGTCCATGAATTTACTCAGGATTTTTTTTTGTCAAGCAGGAGATACAAAAAAGTTTGTTTAATTCCAGGTGAATCCCTTCTTCCTCCTCTTTCCTCAACCTCCTAAACTGTTTCTATTCTTCTTTCTGCCTGACATTTACACATTTTATTTGCTTTCTTTCTTTAACTGTTCTGCTTACATATTTTTTCTTGGTGTGAATAATCCCTTGTATAATAATCCCCCAAAAAATCCCTTTCTGTGACTCTCTAGGTTTTCTATTTAATTTGTTGTTCTCTTTTGGTTTATCTCCTTCAAAATACAGGTATAACCATCTTCAAACTTACAACATGTTTTAAAAAGAAACAATTAAACTAGCAAAGTTATTAGTATATTTCATTAAAAGACAATAACATACTTTTCAGCCAGCTGCAATTTAATATGCCTTATTTTATGTATTGGTCCTGTATTGGATTCTCCAGTCTCCTCTTCACTGTCCAGTTTCTTTTTCCATTCCTTAATGTCAGTTTTGGTATTAGCTTTGAAGTGTCTCTTTTTAGTGATGAAAGCTGAGTGTTTTGATTATATAATAAAAATAATTATTGAAATGTATTCCAAATATATAGTTGAGATTGACTGTACTAAAAATTGAAGCTGAAATATCTTGCTGTAGCAGAAAAAGGAGATAAAATCAGGTTTGAAACAGCTTGTGACAAAAATGAAGACCATTTCTTTAGTTCAGAAAAATTATCAAAGAGAAGGAAAGCAACATATAATTTTATTAACTTCCACTTAATTGTGAAATGGTTGATTAACAAGGCTGTCATGTAAGTTGTTCCTGGGGTACATTTGTGAGAATAGATATTTCTGTGGATTAGTGAATTCTCTAAAGCTTAATTCACATCCACAAAAGTAAAGTTGCCTGCAGCCTCTCCAAGAACTTTAATGTGAGACAAAGAAGTCTGTTAAACTGCTTATTCACCTTAGTATGTATTGTAGGGACTGCTAATAGTATTTGTGGAAAACTGACACTTTTAGAAGCGCACAAGCCAAGATGAACTTACTGTTCCTGTCAAAACAATCAAACCTATCATCCATCCTCTAGGCACCTTGGAAGATCTGAAGCTGAAATTGGTTTTAGAAGTTAAACCACTCCACTAAAAGGGAGGAAAAGGCTTCCATCAAAGCTGAAACCCTAAATACAACTTTGTCATCACAGAAATAGCAGATCAGCCTGAGAGACCTCAACACACAGCCCTCCCTCATGCAAAATTGCAAAAACATTTAGCATTTATTATTTGAGATACTTTGGATGCAGTGTAATTTTTGAAAACATCTTTCCATCTGTGTTTACAAATAAAATGTGTTGACAGGAAAAAAAAACCTGTAAATTTCTCAGGTTTTCAAGCAGAAACAGAGAAGCACTAAAATGAGCAGACAAAATGGAGTTTACCCGTCTATTGGAGACTTTTGAAGCCTGACCTTTGTTTTGCTGTTTCTTCTTACTTTCTTTAGCTCATGTAACTTTTTCTAGTCAAGCAGATCTTAATCTTGCAAAAAGTTATACCATATAAAATTGCATGACTAGTTTCTTCGATGTATAATAAATTATAAGCTAAAAGATTGAACTTCAAAGTGTGATATCCTAAGTTTTCCCAGTCTTATAAAGAATACAGGTTCCTTTGTTCAGGAGCCAGGCCGTTTAATGTTGATTTTGGTTTCTGTTTGTAGCTGTGGAAGACCTTGAAACAGCAAATAACATTGTTCATAAAAGTACTATGCTCTCAACAACACGGTGGGGCTTTAGCATGGGCTATTTCATCCTTAGAAGGTTAAAATGCCTATGAAAGACTGATTTCATAATGACAATAAAACTGAAGTTTTGAGAGCTCTTCATTGAGCTGAAGGACTTACAGGAGCATTCAGAACAGCACCTCTGGGAGGACAGGCTCAAGCTGAAATGTTTTCAGGGCTGAATGAAGTGAATCATATTTGCTGAATGCAAGCTAATCTAAGTGTATCTTAATATTTTCGTTTGTTAAAAAATGTTTCTTCATAATATTTTTTCCAGTTCAGATGAAGAGTTTGAAGTACACAAGTGCTAGTAAGTTGCAAATATCAATTTTGTATGCTTTTAAAGTGCATGTGAAAATTTGAGTTTGGGATTATTTTTTTTTTTTCAGCTCTTTTGTCTCACCCCTCGCTGTTTTTTGTTGGATTTTTGTTTGTTTTAAGAAGGGAAATACTGCTCGTGTTTGGAAACAACTGTTTGTTCTTAGTCAAGCAATATATTTAATGCTATGAAATGAAAATTTTCCTCAATAAGCCTATGTATTTTTAAAGCATATATTAACCTAATTATTGTATAAGTTGTTTATAGAGGAACCTAGATAGTGCTATTTATTCATTCCCTAATATTTTTCCTATGTAGATCTCCTGTATTTCCATAGCTGCTTCTGAAGATATTGTCATTCATTTGTAATACTACTATGAGAACATCAGGAAGATTTCCAAAGGTCATGAAAGACATGAAAAATGTGTTTGTTCATGAACCAGTGCTGTAGTTTTATATTTAAAGGGTGTTATTATACATGAAATTGTACCTATTAAAATGTTTTCAATTCAAGAAAATTAGAAAATAACCTTCAGAAATATCTGTCAAGTTCCGAGTTTCTACCATACTTTATGTGTATTTTTGTAGACTATGTGCTGCATCCCTGAGCATCAACTTGTGGCTTATACTTATGGCTGAAGACATAACTGTTGGTACAAGAGTGGGACCAGTTCTAATGTGTCTTTCTGTAATTAACTTTTAACATCTCAAAGCTACAGACCAGTAATCAAGTTTATGATACAGTAGTTTCGTCTAAGGAATGCAATTTTATAGTACTTATAGTTTGTAGTTCATATTTAGTATAGTGTTTAATAACTTTCATGATTCAATTATGACTGTGGCGATGGAGTTTTATCACTAGATTGAGAGATAAATGGGGAAATTATAATTTTAAACAATTTAAATTCCCACAATACTCGTTATACTCAGTTGTTACTTTCTGAATTGTCAGAGTTAGCTAAATGTGAATTAAAAATATTGTTGGGGTTTGTGCTTTATTGGTGTACTAACCAAACCATAGAAGGAGACTAGGACAGGACAGTACAGCGCTGAGTGGCAGTCTTAAGACAAGACTAAAATTTTACTTTAATTGGTGGCATTTATCAAACTTTTGCATCTCATGACTTTAAAGGGAAGGCATTTAGCACTTCTGCATTGGATGAATCATCTGAAAATATAAAAGAAAATGCTGATAGAGAGAAGGTATGATATACTGTAATGTAGATAAGGAAATTTCAGCAAATGTGTTCTTTCAGCAAATTTCCAGATGCTTGCTTTGATTCTAGATTTTTTGTCTTCTGAAGTTTTAATTACTGAAAATCAAAACTATGAAAGTAATTAACTCCTTGAAACTAATTTAATGATAAATAATATGTGATAACTGGATTTTGAAAATGTGTTTCAGCAGAAGGTAAGGCCAAATAATACCCAAAACAACTGTGGAAGGTCATGAAATCTGAGAATTAAATTTACCAAAAAAGTGAAATTAATTAAAAATATTTAATGTAAAAACAAATAATACCCTTTCCCATATTTGCATTCTCTGTCTATTTTTATCTTTTGCCTCCTTATCATTGTTCAACATGTTTAATACTCAGGCAACATCTATAATTTATTTGTTGTATTAATTTATTTATATATCGCCTGCTAACTAGATTTTTGTATGAAAATCCTGGAGTATTCACTAGGCAACAATTTACTGTCTGGCTCATGTGCCCTGTGGTAATGGTGACAACATCAAGCAAGGCCAGCCTAATGTCCTCTTAAAAGCAAACTGTCCTCAGGAATATGTCAGTTAGAGCAGCCTTCCAAAGATGCATTTAAGAATTTGGCAAGACTGCTGCAAAGATCTGCTTTATTCTGGAACAGTGGTAGCAGTTGGAATATCCAATTCCAAACTAAGTATTTTTAATATGCTAGAATTGTTATTTAACATGTC
Organism: Calidris pygmaea; assembly: GCA_003697955.1. Lineage (NCBI taxonomy): Eukaryota > Metazoa > Chordata > Aves > Charadriiformes > Scolopacidae > Calidris > Calidris pygmaea. The sequence continues at coordinate 3,761,866 of QJSC01026092.1, forward strand.
TTCCCATGCTAATATTACATAACGTGAAGTGATATATGGAAAAAGATGGTGAACTAAGTTTTGAATAAGTAATTTTAGTTTCAAAATGCTGCAGTTTTTCGGTCAAGTGCCCTGGCAAAAAAGCTTGTGTTGAACATTTATGTTACTTTCAGCAATACCATAAAACCCAAAAAGACTCTGAAAAAATATATCTATATTTTTTCCAACAGAGAAAGTGGCTAAAGTTTCTCCACTAAAGTAAATATCCTGCTTTCAGTGTTATTTCCTATTAGCAGCTTCAGACTATCCACCTAGTCAAATTTCTTTTAGTGTTAACTACAGCTGAAGAGGACTGCTTATCATTTACCAGAGTTAATAATTACTGTTGTTTGTAACTGTGATGATTATAGCATGTATTATGTTGAATGAATAATTTGTCCTCTGGTGGCAGTTTAGAAAGAGTACAATATCTGCAGATACTTTAAGACTACAAATGAGTTTTATGCTTCCTCGGGGCCACAGATTTTGAAACTATGTAACCGAAGGTGGATTCTTAATGTTTTAATACTGTGTAGTCATCTAGTAATTATTTTTTTTTTTCTAGGATAACTCCCAATAGTGTTTTTCTGCAAGTAAGAACAAAATTAGTCAAGCTGCTTTTGAGTTATAGGTCATTACCCTGAATATGAAGCTACTCTGTAAACATATTAATTGGCATAGTAAATACTTACTTAAGACAAATTGCAAGGGACCTGTGGCCCAAACAATGCTCTATAGGAGGGACAAGAAAAGGGGAAAAAATTCTGAAGCTCAAGCATGAGTTGAAAGGCAAAGTGAAATGTCAAATATGTTGTATTTATAACCTCTGCATCTCAAAGAAGTAAGAGCAGAAGATTTTGTTGTGAAGCACATGTTCTTTTCCAAACCATAGTACCTGAAGAAAGCTGTGAGTTTTACACAGATCATTAATTTAAGATGGAATTCGGCAGGTGAACACTGTCTTAAGTACCAAGGTCCTTTTTCTGGAGGCAGAAGGGCTGTCATTTTGTCAAAGACTTTAATACGTCTGTACATTCCCCTTCCCTGTACAACGGAGTCACTGGTTTGATCGGGCAGCCAACCAGCATTTGGGGTCAGGCCAAGGGGGCAGAAAGCTTAAACAGAATTCTGCTCCTTATTTCTGTGATCCCATACTGGTAGAGCTGTTCCTAGGAGTTGCAGCTTTTTGTAAAAAGATGCCTAAATCCTGAATCAGGAGAACTTCTCTGAGGGAGTTGTGGCTGTGGTCTGGCTCAAGGTTATACCGAAAATAAATACCCACATCTCTTGTATATGGTGTAGGAACCTGAGATAGTTCAGCCCCATTTTTAAATTATCCCCCTTGATCCTAGCTGCATCCAAGCTGTTGTGCACCTTATTTCACTTATTTTATTTATTGCACACCATTCTGCAGCCTACCAAATCTGTAACCATCCAGTGTTAGATGAGGGGCAGGGTTTATTTTCTGACCATAGGAAGAAAGTTACGAAGATCTACTAGATTTTTCTCTAGGTGGCTCAGAATGCAAAAAAATGTTGCCTTGATATGAGTATAAATTTGAAAGATGTCTTCAGGGTGTCCCAGGAAATTTGTATCAGCCAGTGAGAGACGCTGGAACTATTTGAAGCGAGGCACATAAGAAAAGCCTCCCAGAGGGAGTTTGGAGGGTGGTAAAAGTATAAAGTAGAAAACTGGACTATTTTTTGAGTCAAAGAGGCAGTTTTTTTGCTAGTGAGATGGTGGAAGGAGATGTTTACATTTATATTAAACCATATTCAAAGGACCATCTGGGACCATGTAAAAGTAGGAGGAAAAAAGAAAAGTGATGTATGTCTCCTATGTATGTCTCTTGTCTCTATGTGAGAGCTCTCTTTGCACCACAACAAACAGATCCCTAACTCTAAGACCTCATCTGAAATTAATGTGTCTGTGCAAATTTCCTTGGGTGGAAATCATAGAAAAGATTTCAGAAATACTCTGTCCATCCCTGATGTCATGCTGTGAGGGTTTTATACAGGTAATAACAGTTGTCCATGAATTTCTGAGAGATTTCCTGGACGTCACCCACTATCAGCACACGTGCATAGGATTATTCAGCTATAATCACTTCTGTGAAGTATGTTAGTTTAGACTTCATATGACTCCCAGAGATTTTAACTTTTATTTTATTAATATAGCTACATATAATTTTGCCTGTTTATCTTAGTGTTATCTGTTGCCATTTGTGCTTTTGTCATCTCTAACTTGAATTTTCAGTATCCTTAGTCCTGCTATATCTGTCCTTGCTCTGTTTACAATATTGGTTGCTAACAAGTTGTTCTAAAACAGTAAAAAGACAAGTTTGAGAGACTGCCTTATGGCATAAAGTTAAATATAGCAGCTAAACTCAAATACAAGACTGAAAACAATTTTATGGCTTAATTATCTCCTTAAAAGTTTGCTATGAGCTGTGGAATTATGACTTTCTGCAAACGTCTTTGAAGATACTATTTTCATTAATCATGCAGCAGCTTTTAATAAAATGAATTTATTAAGGGAATATTTGGCAACGTAATAGACCTCATACTATGCAAAAATTCAACTTTCCTTAGTCAGCAACAACTCTGAGTGCTGAGAGCTCTTCATATACCCCACAGATACTTGAAAAAAGGAAAACACAGATCTTTCAAATACCTTAGAATCTCAGTGTGAGAACTTAATGTGAAACTTCCATCTGGAAATTACAACGCCAGATGGTTATATAAATCCCAGCAGAAAATATACATCTGTCACTTTTTTGTATAACTAGTTCTATTTGAAGAAGGATTTATTTAATCAGCTTGGCACATCACTTAGTGTGTCATTCCTATCAGCCTGTAGCTTGTAGCTCTCTTTGTACCAAGTCCACTTTCATTTGTTGAATGCAATGGAGGTAATCATTTCTCTAACCAGATGCAGGATGACTGTTGATTTAAATTCTTTTATGCACAAGCATGATGAAGAGTGGGTGAATATAATCGAGTAAAATTCTTGTTACGAAGTCTACCTACATTATGAACTTAACTGTTATACCTCTTCTCTCCACCATGTAAAAATGTTATCTAGAAATAGCTTTAGCTTTAGCAAAATGGAAATGAGAAATTTACTTAATGGAAGCATGCTTTAGAGTTCTATACTACTTCCTGAACCGGAAAGAACAAAAATAACTTTGGAAGGCAAGATCTATCAAAATTTGAACTCATGCAAATGTCTGATTGGATTGTCTTCCTAAAAATTCTATAAGCTGATACTTCAGAACAGGATGTGAACGTGTACAAAACCACTAGTACAGAAGAGTGGGCCTTATTGTGGATTTTTTTATAATCTATATGACAGGTGACAATGTAGACATTTCGTGTCTGTTCAGGTTTACAGTTACATCCGTAGGTAAACCTACACCCCCAAATGTATACATCATTATTGAGTTTTGCACACTTACTGGAGCTTTACCACTGTATTTTAAAAGCTGTGCTTCAGTGTAATATTATTACCCACCCTACTTAGCAGTTTGCTTCTGATAAATTTCTTTGATACAGATTTCACCTGAAGAACAGAGAATCATGACCTGATTATTTTTTCCTCTTTGTGTTTCATGCAATCACCCGGTCTGGTCCCTGCCTGAGAAGTATAGGTGATGTTACATTTACAGGAGGTATGTATTACAGAGCCATAGATGAGCTCTTCTCGGTATGTTTACATTAGGAGTTTGGATTGGAGTTTTTAAATATAATTTCCCAGTTGCCCCTTATTACCTTGCTTTGGTCCATATCATGGAACAGACTTGTGGAGCAGGACGTGGATTTCTTTTCAATGAAATAAAACCCAAAAATGCTAGGGAGGAATGTAGCAAATGAATTCAAATCCAGAATGGTTTGTTGGACAAGACTAGAGCTTTCTCAATATTATCTCTTCCTCCTTGAGAGTTATAGAAAATCATTCCATCCTCTATACTAACTCTTTTACCTATCTGCTGCTACTAGTAAGACACATTATTTGCTAGATACAAATCTACCCTTTGAAAAATAATGTTTACGTTAATTCTTCCTGGAGACGGCAGATATTTATGGACCTCATCTAAAAAAAAGTATCTCTGTCAGAAAATTTTCAGAAAAGTCTACTGCTGCTGGATTTCTCCCAACACTTATCAAAACTAAGTATGACAAGGATGGCACACACTGCTAATTTAATATAAAAATTCTTTCCATCAAGTAAGGTGTAAATATATAACAAAACCAGGTCCCAAACCATGAGCTGTTCTTGGTTTTAATCTTGAGGTATTTTTTCAGCCTTTATTAAAAAAGAATAATTGGCAATATAGAATCAGTTAAAGAAATGCAAGGATTAATCAACAGAATTAGAAGACTAAAACCTATTAATGGATTGATTGCTCTAATTTTTTTAGTCAATGGTGACTGTGTTGTGTTTTGATCCATAACCTATAGGTCATTGACATATTGAAATTTGTCTTTTAATATTATCCCCTCCCGAGACAATTTTGTAAGTAAGAAAAGAAGAGAATGAATTCTCTCCCAGGATCAAAACCTGCCACATTTTTAATTACATTGTTTCCCAAGGAATGCTGGGACAGCCGCCTAGTGTCTTGATTTTCAGAAGAGGCTAGGAAGTTGTTCACTAGGAATAACACATTATACTATATATAATGGAAGAAAATTATGTCATGTATATGTGAATTATCTAGTTTATTTCCAGGAATCAGTTTTAATCACAAAAATTGTCATTTATCATTACAAATGTTTTAAGGAAACTCTCCTGTCAGAGGAGTGAAATAGCTAACTTTAAATTATTTGGTATAATTATTGCTCTTACATTTAATGGCATACAAAATAGCCCTTTTAATGATACAAAATTTAACCTGCAAGCAGAACCAAAGCTTTCAAATTACCTTTGTCCTTATTTCATCTGTTCTTATCTGATAAAAATGAAATAAATCAGTTCTGAATACATTGTACTAATCTGAAGTAAATGGAATGAGCATGCAATTAGAAACTTAAGAGCAAATCTACTGTTTTCTGGAAAGTAGTTAAAATAGAAAATGCAAATAAAATAAAAAGAAGTTCATCTGAAGATGTTATTAATAAATTAAAGAGTTCAAGTGAATAAGTTTGGTGGTTATTGAAAGAAGACAGTTTTCTGGCTTAGAAATGGTATTCATTAGTGTTATTTTTTAATTAAAAGATTTGAGGATGTATTCATGCTGGCCAAAGGCTTCAGGCTTTGTGCAGCCTGCATGATGAACCAACCTACCTTAGTCTGCTTTCTTGCCAAGGAGAGCATGCTGACAGGGAGCAATATTTCCATTTTTGGAGGCTTCCAATTTCTGAAGGATCAACATTACCTGATTTCCTTGCAGTGTACTCATCTGCATCTTCTCCCGCTTTCACTCTGTTTTTTTAGTTACTGGATCTTGGTTTTATTCTTCAGTTTGCAAAGTAGCAGATAATATTTTGAAAATTTTAATACAACTGGTTATTTTATCATTTGTAATAAGAATCGTTTAATAATACACTTTTTTAATTTAAAAGGAAATTATTAAAAGTAGTTATTTAAAGAAATTGTTAGCTCCTGAAAAGATCCTGCATGGTTCCATTTTTCCCAGCTGTATGCACACATTGAATTACTTACAAGTTCTGTACTTCTCCCCCCGCAAAACAAAGAAAAGAACAACACAAGCCCTTTGTACTTCGGTTCTTGTGATCCTTAGCTCACATGTTGTTTATCAGATAGAGCCTGTCAAGGACAGTCAAACATAGGATTTGCAAGTTAGTGATAAAGTTGGCAGACAAACCATCCTTTTGTCTCACATACCCTTAACTTAAAGGCATAACTTCCTGCTTATTGTGGTTTATATTGTAATAGTGGGAAAAATTATGTGTCTAGATGTTCTTGACAGCCTCATGGACTTTGTGTGGTTTATTTCAGGGGGTTATCTGTACTGTTTAAGAATTATGTTTTATCTTATCTGAAAATCGAGCATGTATACAAAGAAAGGCATCCAGATGATTCACTAATCAAAGAAAGATGCAGCTTCAGGCAAATTTTCATTTGCCAGGGATGCCCAGAGCAGCAAGAAAAGCTTCTCCAGGTACATCAGTGATAAGAGGAAAATAAGAAAAAATGTGGGACCTCTCTGGAAGGAACCAGGAGACCTGGTTACCTGGTATATGGAAAACACCAAGGTACTCAATGACTTTTCTGCCAGCCTTCACCAGCAAGTGCTCCAGGCATGCTGCCCAGGTTGTGGAAGGCAAATGCAGGGACTGGGAGATTGAGGTACGACCCACTGTAGGAGAAGATCAGGGTCAAACCTGAAGATGTACAAGTCCATGAGACCTGATGACATACATACGCAGGTCCTGAGGGAACTGACAGATGAAGTTGCCAAGCCACTATCCATCATAATTGAGAAGTCATGGCAGTCTGGTGAAGTTCCCATGAACTGGAAAAGGAAGGGGAAACATAACCCCCATTTTTAAAGAAAGGCAAGAATGAAGACCCGGGGAACTACAGACTGAACACTCTCTTCTGTGCCCAACAAGATCATGGAGCACATCCTCCTGAAAACTCTGCTAAGGCACGTGGAAAATAAGGAGGTGATCGGTGACACCCAGCATGGCTTCGCTAAAGGCAAACCATGTCTGAGAAACTTGGTGGCCTTCTACAATGGGGTTACAGCATTGGTGGATAAGGGAAGAGCAACTGACATCTTGTACCTGGACTTGTGCAAGACATTTGACACTGTCCCGCACAACATCCTGGCCTCTAAATTGGAGAGACATGGATTTAATAGATGGACCACCCAGTGGATAAGGAATTGGCTAGGTGGCCACACTCAAAATGTTGAGTTCCTTTCAACTCTAAGTCAAATATGGCACAGATAACTTCCCAAATTCATTTGTATATTCAAATTAGCTGTGTTGACAGTCTGTCTTTGTTTTCAGTATGAAGCAACCACATCTCCCCCCCCAGACCCTAACATCTGTGGAACACTACTGAACCTGGATCTCAGTTTTATACTGCCATCCAAGATGGATTTATATCACTTCAGGGAAAGTGAAAATTGAGTCTCAGAACTGCTTCTTTTTTATATAACAATTAAGTTTAATTCTATCATTTTGTAAATATGTTCTGATATTTCATAGTGTCTGGGGCAAGTGAAAATGCACCAGCTTGATATTTCTTTTCTGGCTGTACTGTAGTACCAAATTTATTTCAACAATGGAAGGAGTATTTTTCTTACAAAATGTTTAACATACTCTGAAGGATGTAGAGTATTTTTACCTGACTTTGCATATATTTTTAGAATTCCATTGTTCTGCTTGGTGATCATAGCTAACAGTTGAAAGAGTACTCATTATTCATGAATAAAACAAGTCATTTTCTCACATTGCTCATATTTCAAATGAAGTGTTTTCTAGGTAGTCAACACTGACCTGGAAAAACTGTACATAAGTATATTGAAACTATCTTGAAGTGAGTGAAATGCCCTTACATTTCATAGCTGGTAGAGTTTACTAACCTGCCAGTATTCCTGGTTTAAATATAAAGAGTTTGAAGGCAATGTCATCTGTCATCATTTATCAAACTCAGTGTTTGTAACCATAGTAGTAGACTAAAACAAACAACCAATGCTGGTTTTAAAACAAAGATTTCTTTGAGGGATTCCAACATAACAGAAGGTAGGATTCAGAATACAGACACTGGCAGTCCTCTGCCATGGGATCCATATGACATACCATTCCTTGGGATAATCAGGTCTTATCACTGTGAGAGTGAACAGTCTCTGAAAAATATGCTGTTAATTTCAGAGTTTAGTTAGTTAGAAGAGGCCCAGCTAAAAAAGTAAAATTACTGAACAGAAAATTAGTTCTATTTTACCTCAAACCAAGACACTCTGGATGACAGAGTACCGATTTTGAGTCTGTTAGAGGAAGCAGTCCAGAGCAGTTCTCTGTGCTTTCATTGCCTGGTTGGTTCTACTTAGCACTCTCGACTTAAAGCACCTAATCCTTATGTCATTTCAGAAATGTATTTAACATTTCTGCCCGTGCTGATTTCCCCAAATTCTAGCAAGAATCATAAGAGGCACATTCCTTGTTGCTCTTCAAGAGACTCACCAGACTCCCATACCCTGTCTGTTTCATTCTAGTGGAAGGAACATTATAATACAACTGGTATGTTACCTGAGCATGATCTTCATTCCCTTCATCTGACCTGGACTGGTCCTGCTGTGATAATTTCTGCTACTTTTTAGGTGTCTGATAGCAATATCGCAAACATGAAGCACCCTGATTTTAGGGATCACCTCACCCAGAGAGGTAGACTTCCTTTTTATGTCACATAGCACTGGTTTTTGTAATAGAAGATTTCTATGGATAAAGTAATAAATTTACCCATTAATTCTGCAGAAGTGAAGAAAAGTTAAAAAGAAATATTAATATTCTTTGTCATTTGTATGAAGAGTTCTTATGCAGCTGTCTGAAGATTCATTGATAAATGCTTTTATTATACTGTGAGCAAATATTAAATGAGCAAAGGTCTAACTAGTTACATATCTGTTCTTTTTTTATGAGCATAGTGAACAAAGGGTGAATGTCATGATTACATTGGTACATTTATTATACATGTCACCTTCTGTGGACACTGCTGATTTTACATGGTCTTCTTGTGACAAGGTACTCTGTCATAATTTCCAAATACCTTTGAACTTCAGCAGCCTGTGAACACTGACTAACTCCAATCTCTTGATTGTCATTCTGAGTAACTGCTGACAATTGAAATTCATCAGTCATAATATTTAGGTCACTGGAGTATATTCTGACATTAGAAAATCAGTCCTAATGCCAAGTCTTGTGTTAGCTATGCATGTAATTCTATTTGTGAATTTATTTTCATGCTGGGTAGTTTCGATTTACACAGAGCCTACCTTTTAAGTATCTTTTGCTTCTCATACTTAACTTAAATGAGTGTGAATTAATCAAGTATTCTTCTATAGTAGTCAATGTTATATGCTCTTCGAGCTATAAATATATACAAAAAGTCATTATTTTGGGCTTTATTCAGAAATTACATTAGTCCACCTTAGTTTTTTAAAGACAATTATCTCAGTGGTCTTCCTGAGTTAAAACAACTGTGGTTCCTCTTTGTGCTAAAGTAAAGATAGTTCAGGTTAATGCACTGATTCCTGCAAGTAAGAGAATGAACGGCTGAGATGGATAAGGGGTGCAGAACAGCTTGTGTCAGTGAAGCAAGGTGTAGCATCAATGTTGTTCAAGCACGCTATTTTTTTCCGTAGCAGTCAAATGTAACTCAAGGCACATATCTGCAAGGCTGCCTCTTACCATCAAATAAAAGGAGACACTAGTGCAACTGTTTTCCAAGCTGACCAGGAGTCAGAACAGAATCTCAGTCCCTAATTACAATCTCCTTTTTTGGATAGGCAACCTGTGATTTTTCCTTTCAGATATGTTATTGACTGTGATTTCAGTTTGGCATTCATAGTCCTGCTCTTTGGAGGCAGTGGCAGGGTTAACTAGTGACAGCCTGCTTTCATAAGGCACATTTCAGTAAAACAGGCATTCTGTATTTCACATTTGCAAAACCTTGCTTCTGTCATGCCAGGTCTCTAGTTTATGTGGTCTGTACTGACTCCCTGCTCACTAAATGATAGTTAGAAGTAGACTGCAAAGCAGAACAGAAAGTTCTCCTGACATGAGCTGTGATGGGGTACCTGCAGCTCCACCATTCAAAATGCTCAGAAGTTGTTTTGTGTTGTGGAAAGATTATTTCTGCTAACCATACAGAAACATGTGTTGTGCATTTCCGAGTTAGGTGTTTTCTTTGCAAACAAATGATCTGTAGCCTATATGGATAATTTTGGAAAAACTTTAATTCTGTGTAGAACCTAGGATTCAAATATCCATTCAAGTACTCTATAACATCAGTGTCAAATGAGTGTTCAGCAGTGGCAGTGCACAGAAACTTAAAGCCTGATACTGTTTTTCAGAGCAATCCTTTGGATTGCTCTTAGTGTGATGTAGTTTTGGAAAACACATTTATTAAAGATGCTGTTAGACTGTTTTCAAAAAGCCAGAAGGAAGTGAAGTAGCTGGAATTTAAGTGTAATTCCTACCCCTCAGATAATAAAAAAAAATGTATCTGCAAAATTTGAGAAATTATTTTGAATTTATTTTGGATTTATTTCAGGTCTGATCATCTTTATTTCAGGTTATTATGATTTCATTTGTGAATAATAAAGGTTATCTCAGAGTCCAATGTTTAATGTGTGAAGTTAGAAGTGGTTTTCCCCATGTGTGTAGCTTTGTTTACTTAAAATTTCATCTACCAAATCAGTCAATCTCATAAGTTCTTTCTCCACTTCTTCATAATAACCCTTTGTTTTCATTACTGCTTCCTCGTTTTTCATTCCTTTCTTTATGTTGTTTATGAAAATAATGAACAGTAGAAGCCTTAACACAGTGAAATGGCAAAGACCTTAACCAACTTCAAATAAAGACAGTTTTCCTTCTGTCTTTTTCTTACCTTCTAATTACCTATTTATTCCGGGACCTTCCCTTCTACCCAGGTCTCAGTAATTTCCATAGCAGCCTCTGAAGCATTTGGAATACATTGGAAAAATCATTTGGAGGTCCAAATAGACAATAGGTCTGTCTGAAATGCTCCCTTTGCATAAGACACCTGAACAACAAATACAAAAATGTCTCTTTATAGTAGAGGCAATAATTCTCTGTTTTAGGAAATTTGTACATTGACTGTGACATGGTGTGACAGAATATTTTGGATTATTTTTGCCAGTAATTCAATTTATATTTTAACAATTCTGTAACCATGGAAGTGTTTGGGAAAAGTGATGATATTTTGAGAGCTTCAGTTTGAAAAAGGAGATTAATGTGGAAAAAAAATATTTAGAAATTATGTATGTAGTTAAGAAAAGCTTAGAAAATGCTCACAGAAGATAAGGGGGTTGGGAGAGAGAAAAGAAGGTTTGTTTAAGGAACACTTACTTTGAAGGTTTTATACAGTAACTATTTTCAAGCCCTGTTGTTTTCTCTGGAAGTGTCAAGAGAAATGTGGTAAATAACTGATTGAGTTTTAGCCATAAGGAATATTAATTATACATCTTGATAACTGCTGAAGAGTTAACTGGGCCATAGGTGTGTTTCAGCTTAGCTTGTTTTGTGTTCTTTGTATTACTTTGCTTTATTCAGCAGGTTTTGTTTCTTGTGTTTGCTTTGAATCAGTCATGAGGCATTTTTTGTTTTCTTTTCAGTTAATGACAATACTATTATTTTCCTGAAATACAGAAACTTTCTTAGCTATATGTTGCATAAAATGTGACTTCTGATTTGTCAAGGAAAAGAGTCTCAACACTCAATAAAGCAGAAGAACTTCTTCAGGAAAGGATTCTGCTTCTAGGATCTTGACAACAAATTAACAGCATCTCTAATGTAATAGAATTGCATTACATTCCTTTGAAGTTCCAAAAAGTTTTCATCTCGTAAAAATAACATAAGGAGGTGAATGCAGTTTTGAGTTTTCTCCAATTTTTGTTTAATTCTCATTATAAAATGTTTAATTTTGTTATGAAACCTGTTATTTAGATGTAGGTTTTTTCCAGTATTTATTTTTTATTTCATATCCCAAAAATAATCAACATAAAAATGCAACTGAGGGAAAAAATAGTCACTTAGTGGTGTTCAAAACTTTTCAGTTTGCTGTTGAAGTGAAACTCATCAAAGCTTTGAAGGAGCAGGTCTGGTTTTTCACTTTACACCAGACTTTTCAAGTGGATCCACCACTCTGGAAAAAATATAGTTTCTTGTTACACCATCATAATTTTCTTCTAGAATAGTCTGAGAGTTCCAACTTAGAGTACTTGGTGAAAATAAATAAATTATATCTGAATCTTTCAATATTTTATTTGAAAACATTTTCCTTACTTCTTAGAGGTCAGTTACAATAAGCATACTTACAATAAGCATAAGCTGATTCCTATGAGTTTAATGAAATTACAGTTTTAGTGGAAGTGATACCTAGTCTGCTATAATTAAGCAAAAATGTGAATTATGTTCTGTGCTTATGTGGTATTACACAAGTTTATCTTCTGCAAGAATTATCCATGAATGCACTTACATGAAATTGTGCAATAATACATAGTATGTGTAGGACAAAAGACAACTTCATTTGAAAAACTTCCTCTTTGGCTCATTGAGGAGGATTTTGCATTTTTACAGCTCTCTCTGTAGGCAATAATTGTTTGTACTTTGCAATTCTCTTGAGATTCCTGTTTTAATTTTTTTAAATACCTTTCCTGTGTTTTAATTAATTTTTATGACAAGGGAGCACAGATGGTGCTTTAGAAAGTGCTTGGTTAAGAGCATTTTAAAAGAAGATGTGATTATTACTATGCTTCTTTTCCTGTTCCCAACCGTATGATATTGCTACTTCTTCCTAAACTAGTTAGCATATACATGTAGCTTAATTTTTTATTTATTTGTTTGTTTGTTTCAGTGATGTTGTGAAAAAGTTGCATTTCCAAATTCTGAAATTAATTTTGATGTCATGTTTTGTGTAAACCTAAAGTAGAACTGACTAGACAAACCTTAATCTTAATAAGAAGAACACAAGAATCAGAATTTTAGTTAATGGTCTGTGAAGAATGAAATAGGCTCCTCATGCATATCCATGAAGATGAATTTGTGGGACTGAATGAAGCAGGTAAATGGTTTTAAGATCTTCAGTCTTCCAGCTGACGTTTGTCTCACAGACATTCCTAGGTGCCATGCAAGTGCCATTACTGAGATGAGTAAATTGAAACCTCTCCTGAGATGAGAATGCAGCATATACACAGGTGAATAGCATAGCAAAATGTATTTGAATTCTGCAAGGTTGAAATTCTTTGGTGGTATACAGAGAAAATACATATATATTGCAAGAGCAGTTAGAACTATATCAGCTACACATATTCTCAGTTATAAGCTGAATGGAACTTACACAGAATAGATCTTCACATGGAATTTTTTTACATTGCTACTGAAACTCATGTTATGTTGAATATATGGACATGGAGAGCATAATTTAGAAAATAGTCTGTACTATATCTATTCATTTAGGGTATGTCCCCTGTCATCATCAAAATCATCATTTTTCCATCGTCTTTGAATGACTAAGAATGAAGTCTTCTTTTAACAAATATTTTACCCTTCTCATTTTTGCAAAAGTCATTGTCAATAGCTGATCTAATCTGTCAGCCTTTGAGAAACAGTCCAGTCAGATGAAACAAATAGGAAGCTACTACTCATTGGCTGTTGCCTGTATTTTGGAAGTGTTGCATGATGCCTGGATGGATGGATGGATAGAAAGACAGACACAGAGTAACAAAAGATAGTTCACATTATGCTTTTGAAGGAACCTCTTACATCACTGCACTACTGGCCAGATATACGAGAAATTTGAAAAGAAATTTGCTATTAGGTGACCTAGTGATGATAAAGTTTATAGACGTCTTTATATGTGCCTGACCTTCCAACAGCATGTGGCTGTCAGATACTAGCTTACTGGAATTCCCAGAATTTCAAAGAATAATGAAGTAAACAATGAGTAGAGATAATAGAACTATTCCTTGCTAATAGTCTGAGGATCTATTCCTTCCTCAGACTTTCTTTGACCCATTTTTCCTTTTTTTTTAGTCATTTGTAAAGATGACTCAGTGATTCAGTAGGAATTTTCTACAATTGTTCAGACAGTTGTTTGCAATGAGGTTTTTATTTATTATTTGTGAGAGTTCTTTAGAGCATCCAATGTTAGGCTTTTATACTACGTTAGTCATTCATCTCATGCTTTTTTCAAATTTCGTAGACTGCTATACTTATTACTTAACACAAAACAAATTATCATAATTTCAAGAACTCTCTTGTTTTCCTGAATTGTGTCGTAAAGGTATGTATGTTGTAACACTGTGTTCCTTCCATAAACACATTGAAAATAATAGGTTTAGTAGTAGGAAATAGAATTCATAGCATCAATAAAGTCATAATATTTACTTTCACATTGCTGGTGCTGCTCTCTAGCACTTCACTTAATGGATTAACCAGTATCCTCTGAAAGAAGTAGCTTTTCCTGGGAGAAATAACCAATGGGTCTCTGACTGGCTGAAGGATAGCAGAAAAGCAACGGGGTCAAGAATTATGAAGCCTCCTCATTATTAGTGAACTTAGATTAAGTTATTACAGGACAGTTATTGCAGAAGAGACAGGCACAGAATTATAGGATGCATTTTCAGAAATGCTGCGGCTGTGTATATATGAGCTCTGTCTCACCCCTACTAATGAAAGACTGTGTTCTCATCTGTGCTTTACTTGAAAAAAACAGCTACCCAGAGGGTCCCAGGTAACCTCCTACACGGCAGGAACATTGAATTTGGCTTTTGTTTTGCAAGGCAGGACTTCTCTTCAGATCTTCCCTTATAAATGCCCACCATGGCTTGTGTTTCACTGTCCCTTTTACATCCCATCTTGCCCTGCCTCCCAGGACTCTATAGAAATCTCCCTGAAGAGCCACCGTCTGTGGTATGGAAGAAGTTTGCTGAAGGCTCTCATAAGTATCAGGGATCAAAAAGGCCCACCTTCTCAGCAGGTAACCAGGAAAATAACTCCTCTTCTTTACATCCATTTGTCACCTGTTGCCTATTACCAGAAAGTTGAGGGTAGCTCCTCAGTAATTCCAGGAGAAGCTGAGTTTAATTTCTGCTCTAAAATAATGAAGACAAGATTTTTTTCTTCAGTATTGCCTCTGGGGGAGTACTTTAAGTGGAAAGCAGTCAAGCTTTAATGCAAAGAGGGAATATCCTTAGGAAACAGGTTTCTGCCTTCTCTGTTGCTTGAATGGAGACTTCTGTTGAGGGAGTCTCTCCAATACATTGTTATTTGATGTAGCTCTGAAGTTCTTTAGACATTATCTAGATGAAAGAGCTGGGTGGGGAAGGGTAAGTGATCAGAATAGAAAATTTCTGAGGAAAAGGTGGAAGCACTGATCCTATTTCTACATATGCCTATGCACAAGTAGTTTTAATAGGCAACTTCATGCTTAAATTTAAAAGTTTTCTCAAGAACTTCACTGAGTTGGAGAAAGTGTGTGCTTTCATATCTAGGAAAAGACTGGAGTTCCTTTTAGTTTTTTAATAAAAAGAAACCCATGGGAAGCATCTCTCTTATTCCACAGTGTATATGGAAATTATTTTCCTGACTCGCTTCTACTGAAGAGCTGGCAGTTCATGGCTTTCACAGGCTTGGAAAGAGCTTGAAGCTCAGGAACTGAGAGAACTGCAAATATACCGAGTTCCTCTCTAGTGTCTTTGCAATTATTTGAGGTAAGAACCAAATGAGTTTGCACAATTGCTTTTGCCATTTGTTTTCAAACTAAAAAAATATTTATTAGCTAAATTTCTGTTGAAGGAAAGGGAAGATTACATAGTATATCAACACTGAAAACACACTGATGTGTAATTTAATGAGATTTTTCCAAAGACTGAAACAGATGAGGGAAGATTAATTTCAATTGAGTGAAGGCATTATAAGAGAATTCTATGTTTATGTCTATTCTCTCTTTTTTTTTCTGTCTCTTTTCTCCCTTAATGCTGTTGATTTACAACAATCCCTTTTCCCAGAAGTAAATCAGCACTGAGAATCTGAACTTTCAAGTTTGGAGTAAATTATATAATACGGGATTATGAAAAGAACAAAGCACTGGGACAGGTGACATGCAATTTACTGTTGTTGAATGATAGTGTAGGTTGAAATTTAGAAAACAGCATACAAGCAGAAAGTGCTCAGATGAATATCATATAAAGAGGAAAAAATTCTTTCACCATAAAAAGGAGAAAAATGTTTCAGTGCTCTGATTGTAGATGTATTTATAAAATAGTTATTCTTTGTGTGCAATTTTATGTACAAATGCAAAATCTTATCACTGTACACATACATCTTCATTAGAGATGTATTGGTAGACATGCAGAACCATGCACAGAAATATACTAGTGCAGCCTGTATGTACATATTTGATTATTATCAATAGCAGAAGCATAGATCATGTTGGATTGTGTTAATTTGACACCCAACTCAGAGGCACAAAAAACAATGAGCCAAATGGAATAAGGCTAATGGAATTCTGCCCTGTCTAACTTTTGATTAAAATTTTCAACAAGAACTAATTAGAGGAATTTAGGTTGAACTCCAACCTTTGTGATAACCAAAAAAAAAAAAAAGGAGATAAAAATGTGAGAAAACCAGAAATGTTCCAAGGAATCTAGGACAAAAATTTTAAACTTTCATATTAGAAATGAAGGTTGTGTTTAAGAATATATGCATTGTGAAAGGGTATGTATGTAAAGGGTCAAACAGCACAGACTTAGAAAACAGTTGAATTGGAGAACCCATCCGGTGTGGTAATAAGTGTTTCTGAAAGTAAGCATTAAATGTTAATCTCGACATTAATATATTGTGCTAACTTTCGCCTTCTTTGCTGAAAGTCAGAAGAGAAGCATGTCCCCTTTTGGCTTTATTTGTCAGATATATGAACCTTGTAACTTTGTGGTCAGTAAAAAGGAGGGATTGGCAATTGAAGAAGTAATTTCTAAGTGCATTCAGTAACACAAAAATTGTAAATTCATTATAAATAAAATATAACACTTTCAGGCATAACAAAAAATCTCCACCAAGCCCAAGCACTGCACTGTTTCAGTATGATTTTTACTCCTTGTCCCTCAGTGTACTCAGACTTTTTCAGCTTTCTGCACATTCCGTATGCAACTGGCAGACCGTGTTGTAACAGTTCAATATCTGAATGATTGCAGCGGTGAAGAAATATATTTGAAATGAACCAAAACAACATTCAATCAGTTAATTCCCATTTAAGCTGTGAAAAGAGTTTATTGTACATAAAGTTAGATTTGTTACCATAGTTATCATATAAATTGTATATACCACTTCTAATTCTAAGTACTGCTGTGGTGGAAGACGTTGAACCATAAAACAGCTTGATTTTGCTCTTAAGAACACTAAAGGCTGCAAGAGAATCCTTTATACCATATAGTATAGTAAATGGGTAATACTGCTGTGTGGACTCACTTCTTGGTATTTATCCTGTTCTAGTATACTACCATATAAGAACACACCAAGGGAAAAGTTTGTAAGACATTTCTATGAGTCTTTGAGCTATGTGCAGTCTTCACTAACGTGCTCTTCTAACAATTATACTTCATAATCTGTGATAGAATTTCATATTTCAGTCTTTCATTTTAGAAAAAAATGTTTCATGTCGCTGAGGCACAGTGTTCTGTCAATTAGAGCTTCCATCAGAAAACTAAATGTCACTAGTGCAAGCCTACTGATGTTCCTCTTTAAGTATTCACGGTGTATGTGAGCAGAGTGCCCAACTGCACAGATTTGTATTGCACCATTCCTTGTATTCAAAAGATAGTTCTCTGTCTTGAAGAAAAAATTTATTTATTCACTTCAGGCTAGGTTTTAATTACAGTCCAATGTCTCAGAAAATCATATATGTTTTTGAAGCCCATTAGGGTTTGTTCTTACCAAAACATGGCAAATAGAGTGACTTTTCTTGGTGCATTTGCCTTATATTTTATTGGGTGATGGAGCCCCACCAGCTCAGATGGATGAGCTGCCTCTCCTTAGGTATGCTGTGACTCTTTACTGGCATAAAATGTCCAGCAATTCTTTCTGCATATGATCACATATATTTCTGTTTATTTTTAATGTTTTTTTTTGTTTGGGTTAAAATTCTTTACTTTTGACACAAGTCCATCTTACAGGTGTAGAGCTGGTAATTATTTTAAACTAGTTATTTTATTGGGTCAAGTTTTGAATTCCCTGTTAAGGCCACCATTCATTCTCTCAAAAGTGATTTGTCTGAGGAAAAAGAATGCTTTAAGTGCTATGTTTCTTTTTGGAATGGCTTTAGTTATTAAATGGAGGAACTATTTCATATATCTTGTGGGATCTGCTAAAGGTCATTTCTATCAAGACAAAATTATTTGACTGACTTACAGCTTTGAACCCTAAAACAGCCTGTTTACAACAGAAATGAACTGAGTTACAAGTCTTTTATGACCACATTTCTTCTTTATGACTTTTCTTCTGTATTAGCATTTCAGTTTCAGAGATAATTCTCTAAAATTTCCTGAAGTGATGAGGTCATGCCATGCTCCTTATTATCTATAATGAAGTGGCCACATCATACACAGAGGAACTTTTTCACTATTTTTCGATAAGCAGATTATCTTGGAATAGCTGCTGCTTATATTTCACCTTGTATGATCAAAAGTCCCAGTGAGGAAAGGCTGAAATTTTTGCAACATGTGCCTGCATCACCAGTCCTCACATCAGAGGTCTCTGGATTTGCTTTGCAAATAATCCCTGAATATGAGGGTAAGTGTATTAGCTCTGAGCCCAACGTGTTATTGCTTTCAGAAATTATCTTCTATGCATAGTACATAGATCATATGTACTATAGGATGAGTGTAATGGTTTTAAATTGAAAGAAGGGAGATTTAGATTAGATGTTAGGAAGAAATTCTTTACTGTGAGGGTGGTGAGTCCCTGGAACAGGCTGCCCAGAGAAGTTGTGGGTGCCCAATCCCTGGAGGTGTTCAAGGCCAGGCTGGATGGGGCTTTGAGCAACCTGGTCTGGTGGGAGGTGTCCCTGCCCATGGCAGGGCGGTTGGAACTCCATGATCTTTAAGGTACCTTCTTACCCAAACCATTTTATGATTCTGTGATCAATATAAACATTCAAGCATAAAATTTAATAACCATTAGGTTACCAAAGGGAAGAAAATTTGGGACCTTGGCTCTCTTTTAGCTTAAATGTCTCAACCTGCTCTACCGTACACTGTGGTGATGTTGGACAGAAAACTGGGTTGAGGTGTACCTGTCAGACAGACACCAGCATCGCCTGCTAGAAACTCGTGTGAGATCAGCAGGAAGTGCCAAACCAAGCCAGCTCTCAGATGTCTCAGGAAACCTGCCACTAGGCTTTGGGTCTCTGAGATCCTGATTGTATGAATGCATGGAGCAAAGTCAGGAAGACTCTGAGGCCATCTTCTTATCTTGGCTCTTCAAAAGTGTCATACTTATTTATAAATGGTATTAAAGGTCAGGGAGCCAGAGAGAGCTGACTTGCCAGTCATGGCTTTGAGAGAGACATCTGCAGAATAGTTAGGGTTTATACGACTAGTGATTTTAAGCATCGTGTTGCAGAGTGTCTAGTATTTGAGCTTTGTGTTTACTATTTGAGCTTTGAAGCTGTCCTGAGCTGATAGAAAGTTTCAACTCTGAAAAAATGTATATATGTATCAGAGGCATGGTTTTTCTTTTTTATTTTGTACTATTTCAAGAAGTTATTAAGAATCCTAGGACTTGATTGCAGTGCATGGAGAACACATTGGTGTATTTAAAGATATATTTTCATTTTCCACACACAAATTTCATTAAACTTGCTAGTTTGGCATTTCTGCAAGATAAAAATGTTAGGACTCAAATTCAGAGGAAAAAAACCCTCTGTAAATTGCTTCCAGAATAATGCATCCTGACCTGCACTTTCTATTCTGATATGAAACTCTTTTATAAGAGTTTCTAGATCAACTTTGTTAAGTGCTGTGAAATGAAAGAATCACACTTACTGTGAAGGGGGATGTAGCCATGTTCTTTCAATAATTTAAACCAGAGTTTTAATTTAAATTTCAAAGCAGATGGTGCCTATTCTGCCTAATCTTTTGGGTAGGTCTTTCATTTTTCATGTAACTAACAGGAAATACAGATCAAAGTACAATAATTGGAGAAAATTAAATATTCACCATAGATATGTTACAGGCAGAAAAAAATAAACAGTGAAAATACAGATAACCCACATTGAGGGTTTTTTAGTTTAAAATTGTTTCAAGGTTTAAGGGCTTCTTAAGCTTTTTTTTCTAGTCTTACTAAGAACAGTGATTTACTAAATTGCGATACTCCTCGTCTCTGCCATTTTGAGTCTTCTCCATGGGATTATAATCTTGAAAAATAAGTGACTGCTACTAATTGATTTTGATACAGTCAGTAGCTGTTTTTATCTCCCAGACATATCTGCTGTCTATTCTGCAGAGAGACTACTGCGTCCTCGTCCACAAACATTTTAGCTAGCCACCAAAGTAAATAAAAAAAATTTACTTTAAGACATAAAACCATAACATTGTATTTGACATGAAATTCTTATAGAGTAGAGAAAAAGCAACAGGTCTCTATACCTCTTAAGTTTTGTTCATTTCCCTTAGGTTAGGCATGAGACAGTATATAAACACTTCTATATGTCCTATGTGCATTAGGAATTCAATATACCTTGCATTCTCCATCCATCTTTGTACACCTGGAAAACATCAGCTCCCAAGACTAACTTGTATGAAATGTCTTAAAGATCAATTGTTCCCCTTTTCCTTATATAGGTAAGAGAAATTACTGTATCCCATCAGAACTGCTTGCATGCAGTTAGTTGAAAAGGGATTGTTTATGTAAGATTCAGAATCCTACAGACTGTTCCTGTTGGCTTGAATTTTACTGCTATAAGCCGTACAGACACATGATTTTTCATTTTGTTACTGAGAGGTTTGCCCTTTTTTAAATCATGTGACCTTCTTGCCATATTATACATCTTGTTTAAACAATCAGCTGTCAAAGTCAAATATTAAAAAAAAAAACAAAAACAAGCAAGCACCCTAAACCCCCACAAACCCGCAAACCCAAAACTACTCCAAACAAAGTCAAAAATCATTGTGGCTGTTTGATACACAGTTACCGTGAAAAGAAAAAGGCCAGGCATCTACACAACAGCATATACTTATGCCATGAACTTTGCCATCAGTTGGAAGCCTCTGCTCTGTTCTACCTGGATGTCCATTGGTGTAGCACAGTGCATAAGGCAAAATGAAATGCTGCCTATTCCTCACTAAAAAGGGCAAATTAGAAAACACTGGTATGAATTAGAACACCTGAAAAAGAATGTTTGTCTCTTAGAACTTGAGTTAACCTCAGAAAACATTCAATTTGTCTGGCAACTTTTAAAATTACTGCTTATTTGTTTAAATAAATTAAACTTTCTTTTTTAAGAAGGTATCTGATGTGTATGTTTTGTGGTTTTGACTTGTATTTCTTTGATTTGAAGGTCTGAAAAACTGCAGTTAAAAAATACTGATAGCGCCTCTATTTGAGTGTTTTCCTTCATTTTTCTTTTTCAGGTGAAAAACTGCTAATGTTCTAATGTTTCTTTCCAGAATGGTCAAATTATCTGTACTGTGGAAAAGTGTCCCTTAGTAAATCATACTGTTTCCACAAAGCTTGAAGGGGAATGTTTTCCAGTCTGCAAAGATAATAAAAATAGAAAGAAACACCACCTAAGTTGAATTACCCTTCTGAAAATTAGCAACTTGTGCAGCTATTTGGTGGAGGGTATAGCTTCCAAATTTATGTATTTGCCAAGCACCTAAAAGTACTGCTGATTATAAAATGTGCATTAAAATATTTGATTTGAATATGCATGCTGACTTAACATCTTCATGACGGTGGGGATCTGCTGTGTAATTATCTTTATATATAGTGAAGTGTTAGGGATAGGTGAGAAACGTAATGAAAGAATGTACTTAAAGCCCTTTACAATTCAATGTTTTTCTGATCTGCTATTAGAACATGTTATATATTAGTTTAATAAGCTGAGATGCAATTTTCTTTTATCTTCTCCATTCTGGTCAAGAAGACAGGAATAAAAGTCAGAAACACAGTATATCTTTGAACTTCAGTGTTCAAGCAGCAGTTGAAAATTCTTTTTGAAATTCAAACAGATTTTAGTGGGGTTTTCTTTCAATTGCAATATTCTAAACAAGAGTTCTAGAAAAGGAGTATGTACGTGACCTGTGATTTTTTCCTTTTCCTTTTTTTTTCGTATTTTCATATTAAAAAAATCAGTTTGATTTCATTTTACAAAGCTCTGTTCTGATTCCACATTAACATTTTTTTTATTTCCATCAGAGTCAAAATGAAATAGCAGAAGAGCACAGTTCCTTGAGATCTAATGGTGAGAAATTTCCAACCTGCCCCAGAGATCTTGTCATTTCTGCACATGTATTCAGAAGAGGATAGACAACACATAGTATAACAAAACTTGCATGAATATTATGCATTGACATAAGCAGGTGTTTTCCTTTCGTGCATGTTGTTCACACCCAACAAAAGCTTTTCTATCTTGTACATATGCATAACTTCAAAACAGAGCCCTTAAAAAGTGCCTTTATGGTATTGTGACTGTCTATGTACCAGATTCTGAAAGAGTTTTCCAACAGAAGTACTAGTTATCTTTGCTATGAGGTGGGATTTTTAGTATGTTTACAAAGAAGATTTTATACAGTTATCAGTGTTAGCTAAGAAGATCCAGCAGCACTGTGTCCCTTATTGCTATAAAAGGCATTAAGGTATATTCTGAAAGGTATATTATATAAAAGTTGTGATGCTCTTTCAGAAATCTGGAAAAGCTACACCTTCAAAATTCAATATATCACAATCCCTAAAGTACTAACCCCTATTAGCCCAAGGACTGTACTTAAAATTGAAACAGTTGTTCTCAACCTTGAAGACTGCTTATTTGACTTCAAGGAAGGGTCTGTGCACCCAAGGTCTTTCCTGTTTTCCCATGATATCTGTTGGTCTAACAGGAGACATATTTCTGTTACAGCAATGCTTTTGTTATAGCCCTAATACATCATTGGTACATTGCTGTTGCATATATGCAGTTTATTATAAATGATTTTTATTGTGCAAGCAAGAGTGTGTCAGCAGAATTTAGACATTAATAGCTGCATGCCCAAATATATTTTTACAGAGCTTCAATGGCATGATGTCTCTTAAAGGGATGTGAAAAATTGCTGTGCTGCATTTGCTGCACCTGAAATGACAAATTCTGTGCTGCTTTCCTCCTTTGTTTACTTTCTAACCTTTTGTTGCCATTCAATTACTACAGTAGACTACTTTATAATGGTATAATTAACATATATAACCTAATTAACAAAAATATTGATGCACATGCACAAATGCCAGATCATTAAACTGCATTCACAAAATATTCCAAAAAAGATATATTTATTCACAAAAGAATACACTTGTTATGCAGGATCAGCAAAAAATCAGAAATGTGACATTTAAAAATCTGCACTCATACACAACTAATACAGCAATTAAAATATTGCAATCAGAAAGAAAAATATGAAAAATCAACTTGCTGCTGAAGAATGTCTGTTGAAGCTAATGCATGTATCTATATAAGGACACATCACAGCTCTCTAATCAGGCACAATATTTTAGAAAGTTATTGAGTTCCGTAAAGATTTATTTTTTTTATGACACTGCAGGGTATAAAACAGACCAAGATTTTATGGTTTGTATTGAAAAAGCTCATTTCTGTTGATTTTATGTCTTACTGAGTTAGTTGGAGAATATTTAATCAAAATAATATAACACTCTAAATCTTTAATAAGTAAGCTACAGTAATCATTGATATACACCTACTGAATCTATGTTTACAGCTAAGCTAAATGCTGTCATAGTTATGACACATTAAATGATGGTATAACCAGTGTTATGAAAAAATGAAGTTAATCTTCTAAAAGTACTCAGTTTGTATATGGTAAAGGAAGAATGAGGTAAATATATTGACAGCTGGCATGAAAATATTTTAAACTAATATGCAACATGAACCATTAGAGTACATGTAATAGTCACTAATGCTAATATGTAATTCATATATTGAAGTTAATATATTAACACCAGCAATAGACTTCAGAATTCAATATCCAATATTTCAGCAGACTGTAGTGTTAAAATAACAGTCAAAAAATTTTAACACAACCTGGTCTAGTGGGAGGAGTCCCTGCCCATGGCAGGGGGGTTGGAACTAGATGATCTTTAAGGTCCCTTCCAACCCAAACCGTTCTATGATTCTATGATTCAATGATCTTCAGGGAAAAACAAGAATAAAAAAAGTTACAAAAAAAGTATTTTACCTTATAAATACACCTACCATGGTTATGAAATAAAACATCTTATTATGCAGATTCAAATAGTTTTTTATTACTCAGCTACTCAGCTTCTGTCACCATAAGCAACGTACAGTTCTTTACTGATCTAAATGTGTAAATTCAACTCTTCAATGCAAGCTCTCAAGACAACTGGATAAAAATAGAAGTTGTGGCTCTGATAGTACCAGCTTAGAAGCTCACCAGCACAGTGACTCCCATTGCATCAGCTCTCATGCTATTGAAGAAATGGTTTCAAGCTTCAAGTGGCTTCCTGGAAATGCTCCTCTTCTACCAGGCAAGATGCTACCATAGCTTCTGTGTTTTGTGTTTACTTTTTTCCCCTTAGCATTTGTAATGCAAAGACTAAAGTTAAATCCCATAAATCACTGGCTGATCTTGCCCTAGCCTGTCTTAAATGATCATATCATGTCTATTTTTCTGCACAAGTGACTATTTAAGAGGTAGAAAGGGTGCAAACATACAATTCAGTATTGATGTGTCCCAGATACGAATGGTTTCAGTTAGGATATGGAAATCAGAAGAGGGAAAAAAAGAGCTCCATTAAGTAACCAAGACCAAGTTTTATTTCTGTAATATAGTTAGTAGTAGGAAAAAAAATATTATCTAGGGAGTTTATTCTTACTTGAGAAGGAGATGAAGAACAGAAATGGTAAGAAAACCGTCATGTTAGAGTATTCAGCATTATTAAAGTCAAGATTAGTAGTTAGTAAAGAATATTATTATATTTGTATGATTTGTATGATCAAGGCCTCACTATGCGCAATCACATGTGTATGCATAATAGAAAACTGTCTGCAAGCCCAAAAGCTAGCAGTATAAAAAGTTGAAGCCAGAGAACAGAGAAGTGAAGTGAAGTGATTTCTCTGTGGTAAGATAGCAGAAGAGAAGCAAAATGAAGAGGCAAATGCAGGTCTGCTGAATTGTAGTTGAATCTATTATAAGCATTAGATCACTCTAAAGCATTGCAGTTAGATTCGACTTACAATATTGCTTTGGGACACAGATTGTCTCTAAATATTCTAGGAATTCACTGCAGCTGCACAGCACAGCAATCATAATAAGCAAAATGAGAATTTGTTTTAAAAGCAGATAATCATTTAGCCTTTGAAACAAAAATGTTGCTAATTAATTACTTTTATTGCTAAATCTTTCAGTATTATTCCTTTTACAAATGACAGCATTGAATTATTTGTGTAGGTAAGAAGGTTCCAAGTTCATGTGAAATGTAGTGTGAAATATGCCTTTAGTTTAATACAAAAGATCAGGTGCATGTCATAAAACAAGCATCTTAATCAGTGTGGAGGATTAGATTGTATGCCAAATACATTTACTGACTTCTGTACTAAAGAGCATTAGTATAATTCAGCTGGATTTTTTCATATATATATCTTTTATAGTGGAGGATGTTTATACTCCCTGATTGTGAAACTATGGCTTGCTGAGATCTATTGAAAATAGCATAACAAAGGCCTAATCTACAAATACAATTAGCTATCTGTTTTCTCAAAGTGTAGCATACACTGGTAAAATTCAAGGCCAATTTGATAGTCAGATTTCTCACTGTATTGTGTTCTTAACATTCTCATGCGAATAGAGTTCCTTGGAGAGCACCTCTCCTGTGGGGACAGGCTGAGACAGCTGGGGTTGTTCAGCTTGGAGAAGAGAGGGCTCCGGGAAGACCTTGTAGCGGCCTTCCAATATCTGAAGGGAGCCTACAGGAGAGCCGGAGAGGGACTCTTTGTCAGGAAGTTTAGTGACAGGACAAGGGGTAATGGTTTTAAACTGGAAGAGGGGAAATTTAGCTTAGATACTAGAAAGAAATTCTTTACAGTGAGGGCGGTGAGACACCAGAACAGGTTGCCCAGGGAGGTCGTGAATGCCCCATCCCTGGAGGTGTTCAAGGCCAGGCTGGATGGGGCTTTGGGCAACCTGGTCTGGTGGGAGGTTTCCCTGCCCATGGCAGGGGGGTTGGAACTAGGTGATCTTTAAGGTCCCTTCCAACCCAAACCGTTCTATGATTCTATGATTAAGTCTTATTAGAAGACCTGAGCAACTCTCAAAATGTTATTTGGGTTTCTCAACTTCTTATATGGGAAGAAAATATAGAAGGGAATGATATTAGCATATAAATACTTCCTAAGAACATCCCAACAAAGCAATATAGTAGGTATGCAGTTTAAATCAATACACTATCTTATGACAGTTTCTGACACTTCAGACCATTATTGAGAAATGTCACTTTGAGTGTCCCTGTGCAGAACTGATGAACCTTTTTCCTGGGTAAATTAATTCCCATGTCACAGAGGAGGTGCACTTAGATACATGTATTTGTAAACACCCAGTTAGTGCACCTAAGATGCAAATAAGAAGTTTAAAATCTCAGTGTGCTTGTGTGTTCTCATCTACAATATTATCCAAAGAATATTACCAAAGTTTGGGCTATAATCCCAATATTCTTAAAATCTATCCCGATAAATCTATGTATGTAAAAATGGTTTTCAGCCCCTCAATCCTTTTGCTCAATTTCTTCATTCTCCATCATCAACTTTTAAAGATAAGGTTGTATATTTCTTTTTAGACAAGAGATTATGAGCTGGAAAAATGTAAACGTGCTTAAGGAATACATAAAGACATAGATAACTATTGTTTAGGTAAACAACAATAATGTAGTGTATTTTTATACAGTAATATTTTTATACAGTAACAAAATTGGAAATAAAAATCAGACATGGGGTTGGGAATACACAGAGTGAAACAGAGCTAGCTTCTCTCAGCTTGAATGAAGCCTTCAGCTTGAATAGAAATAACAAGTATCCTCTAAAAAAATGCTGATTTGGGGTGATAATTTCAAGCTGTTAGCCTTGCGTATTCAAAATTGCTATCTATGGTTTTACTGTATTGCATGTCATGGTATCTTTCATTTTCTAAGTATCCACAATTAACAATCATAACCTTTGACTGTGTAAAAAGCTGGGTTTAGAAACCTCCATCCCTGCTTTCCAGGCAGATGTTGACAAGAAAGGAGAGAAAGTGTACTGGATAAATTAATAAAACATAAGATTTTGCATATTCTTACAGTGCCTTTATAGTAACACTGTATATTCTTGCAATGCTGTTCTTTTAGGTTAACGTGCTAATAAGCTGCATAGTTATTGTCTGTTTTAATTTTACTAAAAATGTTATATTGTGAGGATTTAGTTTGTGCCACTGACTTCTAGTGCTCCTTTGCAGTAGGAAATGTAGGCAGTAAAGGTTATTCTCAGAAGTGAGAACATTCTGGACTTGGAGATTCAGCACCTTTAACCTCACTGACTTCAGTTAGACTTTTACTTTACAGCCATCTCTGAAAAGAGATAGAGCATCTGGAAACTGAGGACCTAGAATTTTTGATTGCATATGATTTGAAATATATAAGATATATAATAATATATAATAGATATATAATTCACTATTATTTTCTTATTGTCAGTTTGTGTTTATTAAAAATGGGTAATAAACTTGTTTTAAATCTCTGCTGACAATCTGCCCTTTGGAATCCAGTCCTTTGCACACCATTCTTCTGCTGGATATGTGAAATATATACACAGCTATCCCATTTAGCATCACTGGTCATGAGAACTTTGTGATGTTGGATTTTTCCTTTTTTTTTTTTTCTCCTTCTGATCGATATCTAGACAATTTCAGTGTTCACAGGTATGTGAGCTTCACAGTAATCTGAATAGAATATATCTCACTTCAAAGCTAAGTAGTAACATTAAACAAACCGCCCATCAGATTTGAGTTTTAGAATATTATTTGCTTCTGCATATCTGGAAATGAATGGAGTACTGACCCTGCAAAAAAGCATGAACCCTATAGATTTATTTTCCTTTAATTTTCAGTGGGCTGGATTTCTGCAAGGCTTAAGATTTGTCTCTTTCTTTACTCTCTTCACATCAAATTTCTCACAGTTCTGGGAATCTTTTTTCTACTTCAGCAGGACTACTAACTGCACACATTATTTGATATAAAACCTGAAACGTTTCAGCGAGAACAGACAGCTCAAGTGTTAAGCCAGACAATCTCAAGTCTTTCACTCAGTTTTCAGTTAAAGATTTGCCTGTTAGCTGTACTTTCAAATGCTACTGTTTTTGGATTATTACTGCAGCAATCTGAAACAACGCAGTGCAATGTTCCTCTAAGTACCTTACAGACAAAAAAGCAATCCACAGTAAAATTTAATAATGTTTTGTCTATCAAGTTCAAGCATATGCTTCAGACTGCAGGCTGAAAAGGAGCCAGGGTGGAGATTGTCAGCTGGGTGGCTTATCTTGAAGCTATGAATGCAATACTTGTCTGGTTTTGGTGGGAGGCTGCCTTACTGTCAGTTTCTGGAGAATCATTATATGAAATGAAAATGTGAACTTTATTCTCTTAAGTAATATGTTTAGCTTTATATTTTTATTACTGCATTTATACTGACAAAATAAGGATCTTTTAGCTGTGGAAATATGATATTAAGTGTTTTGAAGCTTCATCCTTTAATTTCTCCAAGTCACTATGGGGTCAGAGATTTTCATCACAGAAGTAATCAGAGGCACTCTCTGACGAAGAGCAAGTAAACATCCTCATTTATTGCATGGGTGATGAGGCATATGATGCTCTTAGACCTTTTCCAGTTAGCACTGCTGGGAAGATGAACCGTGGAACTGTGAAAAAGAAGTTTAATGAAGGCTTGATAGGAAATGAAACTCAGCCGAACAGAAAGATTTTACCAGGCAAAGCAGTGTCAGGCCTGATTTTATCACAATAGTGTATGCATTAGTAAAGCAGGTAGTTTTGGGTTAGTTATCTTAGTTTGGGTTGTATCTGAGTGGTCAAGCAGCTCAGTGAAAACACAATTTTATCTGGGTCAGTTGCTGAGGAAAGCAGTCAATAGAAGAGGTGATTGAAACACTTACAGACGAATGTTCTCCTAATTAAAATATTGATTTTTAAAAATCATATATTCTACAGCATTGCATCAATTTTGACAAAATCCATCTCAGGAAAAAAAACAACCGTACAAGCCCTTTTTTAAAATGGTGTATTACATCTTCATTTTTAAATTATTTTTGAAATGCAGTGATATTCTTGTTTTTTTGGATCTTACAAAAAAACAGAAAAGTCACATTAAATAAAATTTACATGAGATCTTTTATGGAAACGAATTGATTCTACTGACAGTCATCATGTTTTTCTCTGCTGAATATTTTTCAGGATTTTAAAAAAAATATATTTTTCTACTTGTTTCACTAAAATGATATGCAAAAACAGAGAAAAATCAGTAATGGAGGAGCGGTTCCAAGTCAGCTCTAGAAAGCAGTGATCAAATTAAAAATATATCTACAAGAGAGAAGACCAGCTAATATATTGCTGAGTTATTGTGATTTTATTCATTATAGATTAGGAATACTATCATTATAATATGATAGCTTTCCATGAAAGCTCTTCGTAGAGTCATTCTGTTAACCTCTGGAATGTTAGATTGTGTCTTTGAAATTACAGTAGATAAAATTAAGGGATTCTTTTAATACTGAGAACAACTCCAGCAGATCTGTTTTTGCCTCTGTTCTGACTCCTGTCTACATACATCACAGTAAAAGTAAGTATTCAAAGAGAAATTGTCAGGAACCCATAAGCTTTTAACACTGAATTAGTCTTACTGAAAAAGTGAAGCATATCCATGCCGTGCACCACAGCTTTGTTCCTTAGTGCTGTTGTCTCACAAAAAGTAGACTGGTTTACCAAAGGTAGGTTAAGGGGCTTTAAGTTTCATATGTATATTCGTTACGTTCTGGAGCTGACTGATCAGGACCTGGAAGTACATGTTACATATCCTTTCTCATTCCATGAAGTTGATGGAAATCCCATGAGAATCAGCCTGCAAGAAGGGGTTGAGGAGGAGATGGAGTGGTATATACCTGGTGCTTCTCCTGCAGTCCAGGTGAGACTACAGGATGCTCCTCTATCCTGCAGTACGAGTCTGAACACCCTCCATCAGGGTAACAGTCACAATAAGCTCTGAGGGTATATCTGTGCTGCAACCACAAATGGCCACTATTTTCAAGCTACCTTAACTTACCTGAAATGTCAAGCCATTGTGAAGTTGCAGTCACTGATGTGCGTACTAGCTGCAAGTCATAATTGCCCATGATGAAGCTGATAGTAATTTCATTTCAGAGCTACTGTTACACAAGATAACTAAATTCAAACTAAACTTTGTTTCATTCAACATGGTGCAAACGGATATATGGTTTCCAGCACAGATACACATTAAGAAATTTATCTTCTATGTTAATGTTTAATGCAAGATATAGGATCTAGTCATTTTTGCCAATAAAGAACATGAAGAGACAATATTCTTCACTGATTTCAAAGACCAAGAAAGTTTTGAAATATGCTTCATGGTGTTCTCAAAAATCCAAGATTAACATCACATAAGATATTTTAATGCAAATTATAAACTGTTTTGATATAAAATCACTGGTTGCTTTTAATATAATTGTAAATGTAGATAATTGTATTTACTGCAGTTGGATTAGAATTCAGATCATGATCATCTGCACTGAGTGATTAATTTGGAGTTCAACATAAAATAAGCCATACTTTGGCAATACCAAAATGTAGTGATTCAAAGGTATATTTCCCAGATCAAGTGCTCTGTGTTAGTCATTCTTGTCTAGGACCGACAATAAAGTATGATATTTTCACCTGAGAGAAGAATATTTATTTTAGGAGTCCAGAAGATCATCTGTTGGAAAGTTGGAGAGGTACTTCACTCAACCCCAACTCTTATCGGGTTCTTGTAAGTGCTATATAGTAAGATTGTTTGTATGAATATTTATAATGAAATTGTAGATGATTTATCATAGAATCATAGAATGGTTTGGGTTGGAAGGGACCTTAAAGATCGTCTAGTGCCAACCCTCCTGCCCCGGGCAGGGACACCTTCCACTACACCAGGTTGCCAAAGCCCCATCCAGCCTGGCCTTGAACACCTCCAGGGATGGGGCATCTACGACCTCCCTGGGCAACCTGTTCCGGTGTCTCCTCACCCTCACTGTAAAGAATTTCTTTCTAGTATCTAAGCTAAATTTCCCCTCTTCCAGTTTAAAACCTTTACCCCTTGTCCTATCATTACACTTCCTGACAAAGAGTGCCTCTCCGGCTCTCCTGTAGGCTCCCTTCAGATATTGAAAGGCTGCTATAAGGTCTCCCCGGAGCCTTCTCTTCTCCAAGCTGAAAAACCCCAGCTCTCTCAGCCTTTCCTCATAGGAGAGGTGCTCCATCCCTCTGATCATCTTCATAGCCCTCCACTGGACCCGTCCCAGCAGATCCACGGCCTTCCTGTGTTGAGGACTCCAGAGCTGGACACAATACTCCAGGTAGGGTCTCACAAGCGCAGAGTAGAGGGGCAGAATCATCTCCCATGACCTGCTGGCCACACTTCTCTTGATGCAGCCCAGGATGCGGTTTGCTTTCTGGGCTGCCAGTGCACATTGCCAGCTCATGTTAAGCTTCTCATCCACCAGCACCCCCAAGTCCTTCTCCTCAGGGCTGCTCTCTAGCCATTCTCTGCCCAAACGGTAGTTGTGCCTGGTATTGCCACGTCCCAGGTGCAGGACTCTGCACTTGGCTTGGTTAAACTTCATGGGATTTGCACGAGCCCACCTCTCAAGCCTGTCTAGATCCCTCTGGATGGCATCCCTTTCCTCCAGTGTGTCGACTGCACCAACGAGTTTAGTGTCATTGGCAAACTTGCTGAGGGTGCACTCTATCCCACTGTCCATGTCTCCAACAAAAATGTTGAACAGTACTGGTCCCAGTACGGATCCCTAAGGAGCACCTCTCATCACTGGCTGCCAATTGGACATTGAGCCATTGATCACAACCCTTTGGGTGCAGCCAGCCAGCCAGCCAGCTCCTTATCCACCGAGTGGTCCATCCATTGAATCCATAGTTTCCAATTTTGAGACCAGGATGTCATGTGGGACAGTGTCGAATGCTTTGCATAAGTCCAGGTAGACAACATCTGTTGCTCTGCCCTTGTCCACCAAGCATGTGGCAGTATCATAAAAGGCCAAGTTTGTCAGGCACGATTTGCCCTTGGTGAAGCCATGTTGGCTGTCTCCAATCACCTCCTTATTTTCCATGTGCCTTAGCAGAGATTCCAGGAGGATCTGCTCCATGATCTTGCCAGGCACAGAGGTGAGACTGACCTAATAAGTCTGATTCCTATTAAGTTCAACCACATAAATGTGCACACAGGCTTTAATGAACATGCTTATATAGGAAGAGCAGTCTAAATCTTAGTCCGTTTGAAATCCCTACAGAAAGCTGTTTTTCCAGAGTATGTCCATAAATAAAACAGAAGTGTTGTAACATGATTAATGCATTCTTCTGTATAAAGGGCTTAGCTTTTAAACCACTGTCCTTCACTGTCTGCATAATGTAGGGACCCCTTTTCATAGACCTGTGTTAGCTGACAGAAATCTCTTCTGTAAACTAGGAGACTATAAATTAAAGTGGAACTCAGTCAGTTGTGTATATTCTGTATTGTTGCTAAATTTTGTCTCTCATCACTCAAGATTAATACAACAGAAATTGTGATCAACCATCTTCACCACAGTTAATCCAATTTAATATTCCTGGTTTTGCTCGGTTTGAAATTATTCTTTCTGATAGTAATTTGTGTGTTCTTAGCTAAATCTGTTAGAAATCTGTAATTTTCATTAGGTAGATAGTCTGGTGAGATAATGATCAAGTACTTGGATAATGATCAAGTACTTGCTTTCTTATATAGAAATGGATCATCTACCCTCCAATTGTAACCTGGGCAAGCTGAAATGCTTTTGTACATAGTGCCTGTAGCAAAAATAATGTATCTACTTGTCTTTTTCATAATGGTTTATGTTGTAGTCTTCATGAATAAATACTTTGTGCACTCCTGAAGATGAAGTGCTTTCTGTGATATTCTTTTTACTTATTTGTTAGGCCTGCGCACCCTTATGTATGTGCAAAACATGGTAAACAGCGTGTAGATTTATAGGATTTCTGAATAGCTTGAGTTTATGCTAGATGCCAGTACTGAGCATGCTTCTGTTTTATTATCATTGTAAAGGATAAGTATTAGACGTTTTAATAACTTATGACTCAAGCTGTCTAACAATGACACCGTGCATGTTGGTCTGTGGTTCTCTCATTGCCTTATAAATTTTCCTTTTTAAACACAGTTTTACAGGGGGATATGCCTCCAATATCACTTGTTTTCCTGTTGTTTTATCTCTTCAGTGTCTCACACTCTATTTGATAATGCCAGCGTGCATCTTCCAAAGATTAGCCGAAGAGGGATCAAGAAACTGAAACTAAGAATAGTAAGCCATATAGAATCATAGAATCATAGAATCATTGAGGTTGGAAGAGACCCTTGGGATCATCGAGTCCAACCATCTACCCTACTCTACAAAGTCCTCCCCTACA